>BQNB010168675.1:0-13863 GCA_026074375.1 Tanacetum coccineum
GAAATTTCACTTGTCGGGCTGGTGGAATACCCGGCAAGTCCTCAGGAAATACTTCAAGAAAATCTCGAATGATTGGTATGTCTTCAAGTCGCTTCTCCTTTGAATTATTTTCGACCTCCTTTATGGTAATATGCGCCACAAAGACATGGCATCCTTTTAGCAAGTTCCTTTGGGTTTTGGTACACGAGATGATGTTTAATCGGGACCCGTGTTCGTTATCGCTTCTGTCACTACGAACAATTAATGTTTCATTTTCCCATGGAATTTTGACAACCCACCCATACCAATTATGACGTTGAAACTACCAAGTTATATGGGCATTAGGTTGATGTTGAATGGATGATTTAGTAAATTCTCTAATGGCGAGCAAATTTGATAGAGAATTGTCCTAGGTCGACTAGTGATGTGTCTCGGCTTTTCGGCTTAGGATTTGGTATGAGGTGATGTCAACTTTATAGTAAGATGGAGTAAAGGTATGCTTAGTTGCTATGGTTACTAATTCGATTTCCCAAAGTAAACGCGTTTTACGAATACGCACACAAAACCCTTTTTGTTTTTGTTTTTCAAGGATGTAAGTAAAAATGGATTTATTTACAAATGTTACATGGTGACTACTCTCAGCATGGCATAGTCCTTCCTGAATTATACATAGGTGATCAGGCTATGTATATTTGAGGGCTAACGATGCGATGCTCATTTTTGGGAATAAATCTTCACAAGAGTTAATACTGCCAAGGTATAACTAAGAGTACTAATGGAGTTAGTACTACTAGTATATACTTAGTACTGTCAAAGTTAGTTAATACTGCTAGAAGAAAGATTAATACTGCTGATGGTCAAAGCTGCTGACTTAGAGATAAGGATGCATGGAGATAAATAAGGAATGTATATCTTTTATATTTTAGGAAGATTTATATGCAATTATGATTGATAGTTATCTTGTAAAGGACTCCTTGTGGTGTATAAAAGGATATCCTAGGTTAAGGTTTTAGACACACATACGCATACACATACGCATACATAGAAAACTACATCTTAGAGAAAGATTGTAATAACTTCAAGGTTTGTAACCCTAGTACTATTAAGAGTACTCGTATTATCAATAATATTGAAGCAGTTTGTGATATATTCATTGTTGATATTGTTCCATTGTTAAATACTTCTAGAGTATCAAAGTGTAGATTCTGCATATACTTTTATATACAAACAAAGTCTCAACCATTGTTATTTTAGATTCATCCAAGGTAACAAACACTTTACTACGTAAAGAATCTATCAAGGCGTGGGATCAACAACATTTGGGCTCTGGCCTAACTAAATAAATAATAAGCGTAACGGGCTGGAACTAAGCCCAGAACTATATTGGCCATAGCCCGGATACAACTAGACAGATGCAGATCTGCCACAAGTCGCTTCCGCAAGCTATCCATGGATCAGCTAACGTCTACGGAAGGTAATCCCGTGCCCGCAGCCATGAATTATAGGCGAAATACTAGGAAACCCTAGTACTAGACTCTCCTATAAAAGGAGTCCTCTGACACATCAAAAGGTATAATTTTCTTACTCCTCCAAATACACACACATACTTCTGACAACATGATTTCTTACTCTCACTCCAGAGTCTAATCGTGATGTCCGTCCTCATGGTAAGGCTAACGGTTTGCTTTCATTTGTGCAGGAAATCATCTCATTTACTTGGTTTAGTACAAGATCTAACCTGAAGAGAGCCTAAAGGTCCAGCCCAACAAGCAATCTAAGCCCATCTCATACCCTATCACGTATTTTGTAGTAACAAATAACTATGCAAACTGTAATAACTTTAGCCACAAATTGATATTTGTCGTATGTTTGTGAATTAAGCTCTTAACTTTCAACTGTATAGCCTACTAGTTAATTACTATCAACATATTAGTCATAATAGACACAAAGACGCAAGGATTTATCAACAAACATATAAATTATCTGACGAAAGAACAAAATTTAAACTAAACAAAGCATGTCGTAAGTTCAATAGGTTCATAACTAGGAAAACACTATGGTGTTTAACATTCAATAACAATCATAGTAACAAACAGGTAATAAATTTGATAATTAAAAAGTATTCACAGTGAAGGCGTAATCAAACCGAATAAAACTAGTGTTTATCATGATAAGGTCTTGTACTTTTCATGCTATATGCTTCAGTTGTGGTGGAATTTCCTTTTGGAGCTTAGAAATCGATTGGACAAAGATTGGGTAACCTAAATTCGAGTTTTAGGTTTGTATTTATAGGATTCCAGGCAGTCGGTGCTACATTGTAACAACATCGACCTTGTTACGTTATGATATGGCGGATTGCAACACCGAAGTTTTGCAATCCTTCTAGGCAGAGTACCTAATCGTTGCAGTGTAATATAGACAAGACTCTGGGGATTGATCGTTCTCTAGAGGAATAGTGAGGTAGGTTCGAATTGTATGTCACTAAGATCTAAGGGTTGAGAGAAGGGTATTTTTGTGTTTTTATATTTTTTAGAAAGCAAGTAAAATCAATATGTTGAAGGAGGTTTGGTTTTAAACTAATCTAAACTACTCCTAATTATGCAAGAAAAGTAAATTAGTGGTGGACTCGTATAGGTAAATAAACGTGTTCAAATGATAAAACTTGTTCTAAATCTTGTCTAAAAAATTATGAAGCTCTAAAGAAATAGTATGATGATTTGCTTGTTAAATTAGATAACTGGTTTTAAATCAGCTACATACAAAAGAGGTTATAGGCAACTTTAGAAGGATCAATGTTAAATATAGAGAACATGAAGTTCTTTTTTCTGAGGAAATTGCTCTACTTAAAAGAAGTGTAGGTCATAAAGAATATCAGATAGGATTACTTAGGGATGAACTTGAAAAGGTTAAACAAGAAAAGGAGGGGTTTGAGTTTAAGATTGCAAAGTTTGAAAAATCTGCAAAAGACTTAGATCAAATGTTAGAAAGTCAGATAACTGACAAAAGCAAGAAAGGAGTAGGTTATCATGTTGTCCCCTCACCTCATCCTTTGATTCATAATAGACCAACACCTTTAGACTTATCTTATTTAGGTCTTAAGGAATTCAAAGAACCTGAGGTTAATGAGTATGGTCCTAGGAATTCTAGTTTAAATCCTACCATTGGTTGTGATAAAGAGTCAATAATTTCTAAGGAGAATACTGATGAACTACTTTGAAACAACATCACAGTAACTGATACTGAAACTAGCTCAGTTAAGTCTTCAATTACGATAAACAAGGATGGAAAGAAAAGTTTTCTATCCTGCTAATCATGTTAGGGAAGTAGAACCTAAGAAAGTTAGAGAGAATAATGATGCTCCAATTATTGAAGTTTAGTGTCAATGAGAGGATGATGATGAGCTTAATACCTAAGGTTAGAAAAGAAAACTGCTATAACCTACTGCTACTGAATAAAGACTTTGTTAAACCTGAAAAACCAGTTAGGGAGGTCCAGTTAGGTTTATGCAGAGATGTACAAGTCACAAACCTAGGAGGAAACCAAAGGGAATTAGATGGTCAAAAATCCAATTAGTTAGGATGTAACTTTGTGTTTAATAACAAGGCATGTTTTATCTGTGGAAGTTTTGATCACATTCAATACAGTTGTCCTAACCAACAGAGAAAAAGAATAGTAAGTGGAAATAATTATAACAAAAAGGATAATGACTACTATTCTAAAACCTCTCATCCCATTGCACACAAACATATGGCTCCAAGAGCAGTCTTAATGAAGACTGGCCTAAAATTTGTTAATACTGCAAGGCCTGTTAATACTATTAGGTCTGTTAACACTGGTAGACCTTTTAGTACTAAGCTAGGTCTTTTAATACTGTTAGGCCTTCTTATACTGCTCACCCCACATCACAATTCATTGTTGCAAGCCAAGGATATATTTTCAAATCCAAGCACAATCAATCTGTTCACGGTAAGGCCCATTTACAAAGAACAACATTACAAATAAGGTGGTTTAATCAAAGGTTTAACACTGTATGCATTTAGATCGAACGTTTAATACTGTCAGGGCAAAGGGTTTAATGTAGTTAAGCCCTCAGCATGTGGTTTGGAGACCTGTCAAACCCAATGGAGCATCACGGTTTTCACAAATATAATTATATTGAATGCACGAGGCAGATACCAAGTCATTAATGTCTTGGGTCCCCAAAGAAAACTCTTCATAAGATTTATGTGGCAGCAGCACTTCAGCAACTAAATGATAAAGATTTGTTGATAGTGGAATGCTTCAACGCATCATGACTGGAAATATAGCCCTTCTTTCAGATTTCCAAGAACTTATGATGGAGGTTATGTTACTTTTGGTAGAGTAGCATATGAAGCAAATTACTGGCAAATATACATTAAACTGATAAACTTATTTTATGATGTATACTTTGTCAAGAGTTAAATTTCAAACCTCTTTAGTGTCTTCACAGATGTGTGACAAAAAGAACTACTATTCTTTTTAATGCTCTGAATGTCTTGTCCTGTCTCCTAATTTTAAGTTGCCTGATAAAATCAGATACTTCATAACAATTCCTAGACAGGAAAAACATGTACAGTTTTGGTTATGAATAAACAAAGGTTCCTAAAGATAGTTTAACTTTTCTAGATTGCAAAGGCTACATCTGAAGAAACAATGCATATGGCATAGAAGGCTTGGTCATATATATATATAAGAATATTAATAAAACATGTCAAAGAAAATCTTGTAAGAGATCTGCCCTTAAAAAGATTTGAGAATGACCAAACATGTGTTGCCTGTCTTAAAGGCAAGCAACACAGAGCCTCTTGTAAGACCAAGGCCTTTAATCCCATTACTAAGCCATTGTTTATGCTGCACATGGATCTCTTTGGTCTAACTTTTGTTAGTAGTTTAATGCATAAAAAATACTGCTTAGTAGTCACTGATGATTATAGTAGATTTTCATGGGTTTTCTTTTTAACAACTAAGGATGAAACAAGTGAGATCCTTAAAAATTTTATCAAAGAAGTAGAAAACCTAGTGGATAAGAAAGTAAAAATAATCAGAAGTGATAATGGGACAGAGTTTAAAAACAAAGTGATGGATGATTTCTGTAGGGAAAAAGGTATTAAAAGAGAATATAGTGTAGCTAGGACTCCTCAGCAAAATGGTGTAGCTGAAAGGAAGAATAGGACACTCATTGAGGCTGCTAGAACAATGTTAGCTGAACCTCTAGAGTTACAACCACATTTAGGCATAATGCGATGTTTCTACTACTGCTAGACAGAATAAGGGTCTATAATAGTCAAGCTCAAACAAGACTCCTTATGAAACTTCTTTAGAGGTTTTAAAAAACCAGCTATATGATTCATAAAACCTTTGGATACATTTTACTATTCCTCAATACCTTAGATAAGTTGGCAAGTTGATGGAAACGGATGAAGGTTTCTTTGTTGGATATATCCTTAAGTAGCAAACCTTTTAAGGGTATACAAAACAACTAGAACGCCCAGAAAAGTTAGGATAACTTGCATATTGTTCTTAGAGAATAAGCTATGATAGAAAGAAATGGTCCAAAGTGTCTGTTTGATATTGATATCTCTAACCCAATCAATGAATTATGTACCAGTGGTTGCAGGAACATTTTCTAATGACTTTGCAGGTATACAAGGAGTTTCTAAGACTAGTACATCTTCTAAACAAGATCAAGATAATCAAGATTGCATTGTAATGCCAATTTGGAAGGATACTTCATATTTTGGTAATGATGCACCAAGATCTGTTCTGATGGCCTTAAATACAATATAAAGAAAGGTTACAAGATGAGAATAATGCACAGAAAAAGTCTCATGAAGATAGCAGTCTTCAGGATAATGGTATGCTGATCAACAAGTTAATACTGCCAGACCAGAAGTTAATACTGGTAGTAGAGAAGTTAGTATTGTTGTCCCTGAAGTTAATACTGCTACAGCTGAAAATAGACTTGGTAGGGACCTAGTCATATAATAGCATCGGACAGACACCACAAGTGTAGGACCAAAGAAATTGATTGGTGGGAAACATTCACAATCTTAACAGTAACCTACCAACTCCCCATACAACAAACAAGAATTCACAAGAATCACCCCAATTGATCATGTGATTGGTGATGTGCATTCTTTCTGTTCAAAACAAGAAAACTGACAACTACATACTCTGAACCTAGGATTTCTTAGTGTCACTCTATGAAGGGAAGTCCTCAGCAGGACCTGTCATACATGTCTTATTTGCGTTTTCCCTCTCTTCAGAGAAATAACCAAAAAGGGTTTCTAAAGCTCTTAGTAATCCAGCATGGGTAGAAGCAATGCAGGAGGAACTCCTATAGTTCAAACTACAAAAGGTCTGGATTCTTATGGATTTACCTAAAGGTCATAGAGAAATTGGTACAAAGTAGGTATACAAAAACAAGAAAGATGAAAGGGGGATTGTCATACAGAAAACAAAGACAAGACTTGTGTGCTCAAGGACATACTTAGAAGAGGGCAATAGACTATGATGAATCTTTGCACCTTGTGGCTTGATTGAGGCGCATAAAAATGAACCTGGATTAATATGCTTCTATATGGGATAGTATGGTCAACCAATGCGATTTAAAAAAGTGTTTTCTTATGGATCAGATTAAAGAGGAGGTCTATGTATGTCAACCTTCAGGCTTTGAAGATCCTGATCATCCTAATAAAGTCTATAAGGTAGTGAAAGCATTATATGGACTGCATCAAGCACCAAGAGCTTGGTATGACACTTTGGCCAATTATATTTTGTGCAATGGTTTTCAAAGAGGAAAAGATTGTCCCAAACAATATTTATGCAAGAGACAAAAAGGGACCTATCTTGCTTGTTCAAACTATGTGGATGACATTTATTCTTTGGATCCTACAAAGAAGGAGTTATGTGATGAGTTTGATAACTTAAGAAGGATAAGTTTCAAATGAGTTCTATGGGAGAACTCACCTTCTTTTTAGGATTACAGGTCCAACAGAAAAAGAAAGGCATTTTTATCAGTCAAGATAAATATGTCTATGAGAGTTTGAGAAAGTACAACTACTCAGATGTGAAGTCTGCCTCTACTCCAATAGATTTGGAAAAGCCTTTGGTTCAAGATGGTATATGCTGCTGATGTTGATTAGAACGTCATGCTTTTATAGATCTATGATAGGATCTTAATGTACCTTACAGCATCCAGGCTAATATAAGTTTGCAGTCTAGGCATGTGCACGATTTGTCAGGTTTCTCCAAAGACATCCCATCTCCTAGCTGTAAAGAGAATTTTTAGATACCTTAAAGGAAAACCATCATTAGGACTTTGGTATTCTAAGGATTCTCCATTGGAATTAGTTGCTTACACTGACAGTGACTAATAGCTGAGCTACACACGATAGGAATTCAACCACTAGAGGTTGTCAATTTTTAGAAATCAGGCTGATCTCGATTGGCAATGCAAGAAACAAACTTTATTGCCACTTCTACAACTGAGGTTGAATACGTGGCTGCTGCAAGTTGTTGTGGACAGGTTCTCTGGATACAAAACCAACTGCTGGACTATGGGTACAATTTCATGAATAATGTTATTTATATTGACAATAATAGTACTATCTGCATAATAGAAAATCATGTTCAACATTCTAAAACAAAACATATAGAGATTAGGCATCACTTTATAAGAGACTGCAATGCTAAAAAGTTGATTCAAAATGGCTAAGAATGACCTGAACATAAATAGCTGATCTATACTTACAAAAGGTTTTGATGGCTGTAGATTTCAGTACTTAGTCTCAAGTATTGGAATGCTCAATCCCTAAAGCCCATATCTCTTGTTTGGTTTTTGTAAAGTTTGTTAAATGTTAGTACTGTTAAGTCTTATGTAAATTAATTATATGCTAGTTATAATAATACAACTAGTTATATTTAAAACTGTTGTCAAAACTGTTACTTTATTAGTTAAGTACTGCTATTATTTCAACTTCTCACTTTACAAGTTCCTGTTAGTACCATGTTAATACAGCTAAACAAGAAAATGGTTGATTATGTTTTTCTTTCTTGGTTTTTTGAGCTAACTCTTTCAGGATAAATAAATGAGTGTAAAATTGGTTACTCAATATATCATTATTTGAGGGGAGGAATGTTGTTTGTTACTTAACAGTATTGGTATTAACATCACAGACACAACTAATGACATCAGTTCACCATGTCTTATAGACATCAAGAATTGACTAGTCCAGAACAAACGGCTACTGGTAAAGACTGTTCTAAATCCGTTGATAGTTGATAGTTTACTCAAAACAATATGTCCATCAATGCACCATGTTTTTTTACAATGAAGCATAGTCTAGTCCCAAGAAAAACGTCTATTGGTAAAGACTACTCAAATCTGTTAATGGCTGGTAGTTTTGCCATAAACTATACTTTGTGTGAATTGGGGCCCAAAAGAATAGAGAGAAATTGGGTGAGGGTTGGGCTTAAAATAGAAAGAGAGATGTGTGAAAAATAGACAGAGTGCAAAGTGAGTTAAAAGAATTAGAGATAAAATGTGAGCTTAAAAACAGAAAGAGAGATTGTGTGAAGCTATTTTTTGAATGATACACAAGTTTGGAGTTATACTTTTATACTACTGCTTTCGGTGGAGAAGTTAATACAGCTCAGCTTATTTTAGTAGCTGCTAGACTAAATATTAGTATTGCTAAGGAAGAACAGTTATTACTTAAAGAAAAGGAAGTGAGAGAAAGGGACAAGAAAAGACGAAGGGAAATAGCAATAATAACAGCAAGACTTAGCCCAAGAAAAAAGTCTAAGAAAGAGCTTGAACAAGAAAGGTTGAGTTTTCCTAAAGCCATTAGACTGCAAGACCAAATAGATGAAGAACAAAGGGCACAGATTGCAAGGGATGAAGAAATTACTAGACAATGAGATGAAGAGGAAAGGCAAAGAGCTATGTCTGAAGCCAAGTCATCTAAGAAGATAGATTGGAATGATCCTTCAGTCATAAGGTATCATGCTCTAAAGATGAAACCAAAGACAATTGCCCAAGCAAGGAGGAATATGGTTAAATACTTGAAGAATCAGGGAAACTACAAGATTAGTGATTTCAAGGGAATGTCTTATAATGAGATTAGGCCAATTTTTGAAAAGGTTTGGGATTTTAACCAACATATTGAGCCTATGGATTTAGAGCATGGAAGTGAAAGGATGAAGTCTCCTAAAAAGATTGAAGAAGAAGATGTTGATACACAAAAGGAAATGAAAGAAGTTTCTAAAGAATCTGGAGCAAAAAGAAAGAAATCTCTTCCTAGAAAAAGCACAAGGAGTACTGTTAAGAGACAGAAGATGGAACTAGATGATGAGAAGGAAGATCTCAAAGGATATTTAGACATAGTTCCAAGAGAAGATGTTGCAGAAGATGTTGAATCTCTATCTATAAAGTATCCAATTGTGGATTGGAAGACTTGTGTTCTGACAGAAAATTTCATTAATCATCAAATCTTTAAGGAATTGCAGTTCAAGAACTATAAGGTTTTGAGTGAGATGCCTTTTGAAGGACTTTGATAGACAAGATGTTATAGACTTACACAGGCTAGTCAAAGAAAGGTATAGTGGATTCTGAACCAGACATGATATGAATTTGATGCTTTGGGGAGAATTTGCATACTTTTTATTTGAGGCCTGATGAAAAGATGAAATATGGAAGAATCACATGAATATAATCATTAAGTTGGAGTTTATATGATTTATAGTGGATTCATATTCTGCTGATGCACAAATTAGGATTGCTATTCATATGCGTTAAAAAGAAGAAGTATCCTCTAAGTCACGAATGCTATTAAAATGCTTAAGTAAAGATTGGAGTTGATCATGAAAGATCACAAGCATAAGACACTCTAAAGGATCATCGATCAACAAGTGCAGAAGTAGAAGAGGTGTTTGAAAAGAACATCATCAGAGACAAGAAGATATAATTCAGAAGAAACTTGGGATTTGAAGATAAATCATAAGTTTAGGGGAGGATTGTTGGGAATAAATCTTCATCAAGAGTTAATACTACCAAGGTATAACTAACAGTACTAATGGAGTTAGTACTGCCAGTACAAACTTAGTACTGTCAGAGTTAGTTAATACTGCTAGAAGAAAGGTTAATAATGCTGATGGTCAAAGCTGCTGACATGGAGATAAGGATGCAATGAGATAAATATGGAATGTATATCTTTTATATTTTAGGAAGATTTGTATATGATTATAATTGTAATTGATCCTAAAAGTTCGGTAGTTATCTTGTAAAGGACTCCTTGTGGTGTATAAAAGGAGATCTCTAGGTTAAGGTTTTATATACGCTTAAGAGATAGAGATACATCTTAGGAAGAAAAATTGTAATAGCTTCAAGGTTGTAACCCTAGTACTACAAGAGTACTCGTATTATTGTTCTAATAATATTGAAGCAGTTTGTTATTTAATCATTGTTCATTGTTGGTACTGTTCCATTGATAAATACCTTTGGAGTATCAAAAAGTGAAATTCCAGCATACACTTTGATATATAAACAAAGTCTCAACCATTGTTATTTTGGATTCATTCAAGGTAACAAACACTTTACAACGTAAAGAATCGATCAAGGCTTGGGATCAACAGAATCATAGATGGGAGCTTTGTCAAACTGAGTACCCGATGTAGGTGTTTGCTGCAAATTATCTTGTAAATTGCAGTTGGCAGTTACTTTCTCAATCTCATCATAGGCACCTATAGAAGCATGAAATCAAATTCCCTTCATAATTGAGTTGGATCCCTGTTTAATCCTTTTGAACAATCTGAAATTGTGTCTGAAGATAAGCAGCATCCTTTTTCCTTGGCTTTACTGTGCAGTTGTTGGCATAATGACCCACTCCTCTGCAGTTATAACACCTTATCTGATTTTCATTAATCTCATTACTATTACCCTCAGCCCGTGCTGATGCAAAAAAAAATAAAAACATTTCCATTCCTATGCGATTTGAAATCCCTAGAACACCACTAAGCCCATTTTAATTCCCAACATTCTAAGTACCCTAATTCTGAACTGCATTTTGCCCAACCAAATGTCCTACATTTTGCACTGCATTCTCTCTAAACTGGTTCCCAACATTATCATCAACCATTAGCATATGCCTGTCTTGATCTATATTCATACCCGATTGAGCAATCTGACTATACCAAGGGTTTGATGACCATCCTTTGGATGTTTGTTTGTTAAAGTGATGTTGTTTAGCTTAAATGCCTTATACATAAGTTCAAGTGCCATGTCTAATCTAGTTTCAGGATCTGAGATATCTTTAGGATTTTGCATTGGTTGTTTGCATGTATTCGTGTTGAATGAAGGTTGTTGGAAAAGTTTTTGTTGGGTTGTGGATGTTGTATGTACTGGTAATAATGTGATTGAGTGATCTGGTGAAACCGTGTTTGAGTGTTTTGCCATTAATTCAAAGGATCAAGGGGGCCTGTAATGTTGTAATTCTTTGTGCTCTAAAGCATTTGATGTCTTTGTATGAGTCGACATTGCAAAGTCATGTGAAATAAATTCAAGGATCTTAAGTAGGTAAAGTGATATGTATTTGTGATATAAATCTAGTTCATTCACGGGATTTACAAGTCTTGATAAAGCACCGAGAAAAGAAATTAAAAATCTTCACAGGGATTTTACACATCAAGAAGAAACAGTGAAACAATAATGTACATGATGTTTCCAAATCTTTGTTGTATTCAAAGTACTTGAAGTTTTATTTACAATTAATGAGCAAAAATGATGAACGGTTACTACACTTTCAACTTAAAATGATTAACGGTTGATTAAAACACAAATAAGGACTAACGGTGTAATTAAAATCCAGGTCTATTGCTTAACGGTTGTTAACTGAAGTTGTAGGGACTAAAAATGTAATAACGGATCACTTTAGAGGGTTAAGGGCTGAATTTATGAAATAAGGACCAACGGTGCAATGCAGTTTAAACTTTAAGGTATATTAAGCAAGGAAGGGACTAACGGTGTAAGTCACTGGAGTTTGAGGGGATGCATGTGCCAATTTTGAATTTTGTTTAATTAATACCCTAAATTCCCTCCAATACTTCATCTTTTTTGTTTTAAAAAAAAGTATATTAGGTTCACAGCCAACACCACTGCCGCTGCCATCCCACGCCACCTAACAACATCATCACCACATCCATCGACACCACCACAACCAACATCATTGACACCACGCACCACCACCACGCCACACCATCACCTCATCACCATCTCCTCTACACCATTAACACCATCGTCATCCCTACCACCCCGCTGTCACCATCTTTCCATCGTCACCACCCCATCACACCCTCCTCACCACCGCCATCTTCAAAGCACCAGGGTGCGTGTGGTTTTATTAAGCACCAATGGTGCGTTAGGTTGAAGATACGACCCACAAAGGTGCGTTCGGGTGGCTGTCACGAACCACACAAGGTGCGTTTGGTCTAAAAACGACCCAACAGGGGTGCATTTGGTTTTAAAATAGCACCAAGGGTGCATTTTGATATAGGTTTACCAACAGGGGCGTTTGGTTTTAGAGCCTTAGGGTGCGTTGGGTATTGGTGTGACAACCATGACTTGGGCAAGTTAGTCAAACTATTAGTGTTGACTTATGTATCTGTTGCAATGTATGGGTTATGTGTTATTTGTGTTTATATGTGTTTATGTAGGATATGTGAGATTTGGTAATCAATCCATTGAGCGTGATCGTCTCATTGGGATTGGATTTTGTGGAGTTCATTTCGTTCACTTTTGGTGACAAGGAAATGATTTTGTAGTTTAAGTGTTTTAGTGATTTATCGTGTAAGTATTACCACGTATACGTATTTATGTGTAAGTAATATTAGGATGAGATTAGGTTCTAGTAGTAAGGAGATGAAAGAAATGAAATTTCTATTTTTGGAATGTTAGGTTTTTATAAAAACTTAAGGTAATGTTAGAAAATATGTAATTAATAATTATATAAAAAAAATAAAAATAAAAAAAGAAAAAAAAAGGAAAACAAATCTTACTCTAATTAAAATTGGTAAAAGATATCGATCCTAAACCTTTTTATAAACCTTATAAATACCAAAAACCCTTCTCCCCTTGTTTTTAATTGTCACAGCCGAATTTTATCAAAGGAGGAAGAAGAAAAAATATTTTTTTTCAAGTTTGGTGATTTTTTGCTTGTTCAAGATTCAAGATTTAAGGTCATAAATTAAATCATTTGAGTTTACTTAATCATTAAAACATGTAATAATTATTATGATGGATAATTATGGGTTTCATAACATCTGTAATTAATGATATAATAAACATGTTATAATAATTAGGGTTTAATTAGGATCATATGGGTGTATTCGTTAGGGTTTAGATCGTGTTAGAATTTGATTTCGTTTAGGGAAGAATTTAGGGCTGTGTTGTTCGGCTGTTATCTCGATGATGGTAATAGATTTTGTCAAGTTTCCAAGGTCTATGACGTAGCTCAAAGAGTCTAGTTTCCATAACATCCGGCCTCGAAGGTTTTTGAGGTCGGGAATTCATTCAAACGTTGGTTGCAAGAAAAGTTGTCAAAGTAGTAAATACGGGTCAGATTTAAGTCAGATTACGAGGTATAAAACCACCACTTAAAATTCAAATTTATCTTATTCCTTCTACAGGCATTTAGTTCTATGTGTCTATTAGAAATCCCCCAAGGTTAGCTTCTGATTTGGAGTCTAAGTATGGTTTTTAGGTCTATACTTTTTAGTGTGCAAACAAATCCAAATTGGGACTATTTTGAAGTTTGATTTTCTTAGGAGTACTTGTGCATGTCAATGGATCTTGGGAATCATGAGGTA
>BQNB010168676.1:0-13863 GCA_026074375.1 Tanacetum coccineum
AGCTTATTTGCCACTTTAGTTTATTCTAGTTGCTTATTCTTATGCCTGAGTGCTTATTAGGGTTAGTTAAATATATGTTTTAACTTATTTGCTTGTTTCCTGTTTCCTTTTGTTTTGTAAAGATAGCAGTACTAACTTTAAAGCTAGCAGTACTAACTCCAAGTTAGTACTGGTAGTTAATACTGTTAGTACTATTGTTAGTACTGTTGAGTTTCCCCTGCTTAACTTAGTTTAATTGCTTGCTGAATTTACTTATTTAGAGTTAATCTAGCTTATTTGATTTGTCCTAAGCTTATTTGTGTCTTAGTATAAAAGTTTTTAGTGTTTTATAAAAGTTCTTAGTGTTTTCATCATTTTTAGCCTTTATGCCAGCTCTAGCTTATTTTTCTTGCTTATCTTTTCGTGCTTTAGCTTATTAGGTTTAGTGCCTAAATCATATCTTTGTCATATTCAAACATCAATCATCAATCCGTCATTCGATTTTCCATTCAAGCCTCGTTGGGACATAACGACCCAGAAATATTCTATACTACTTCCGGTTTTATTGATTTCGTGGATTTTGATCCTTGTTGTATATTTATATTTGTTTACATTTATATATATATATATAAATAGGGGTAAGATCATGCGAGTCATATATCAAATAAGTGCAAACTAAGAATTTAAACTAATAATCAAACACAACTAGCATCTAATAACTAAAATAAGCACTTTTGAGCAAATCTAAATAGCAATAAGCAGAAATTAAGCAGACAATAAGCAGTTCTGAGCTAATTTTGCAAAATTAAAACTATAAAAGGAAAATGAAGACTTACTGAATCCCTTGCTCAAACAGGGATGAAAATTTTCTCAAAAGAGCTTATCTACTGAGCTCCATCTTATCATAGATAAGGTGGTATTATCTATGAACCCTTCCAGGTTTGGTTCATCATCTAATTAAAGCTGAGGTTAAATGTGGGGAGGAATTAAAGTAACAACAAACTTAGTTAAGCTTTTGTGAGCTTTACTGAGTGTAAACCAACTAGAGTAGCTTAAAAGAGCTTATGAGCTTAACACATTAAGAACATGATTACTTGATAATGAAACACAATTTAAAGAACAATTTAATATGAAAACAGGATTTTATTAAATTTTAAAGAGATTACATTGCTTTAAATGGAAATTACAATAATAAGCTAAAAATAAGCTACTAGACTAAATTAAGCTACTCTTATCCTAAATCTAATCACACTCCTAGATATTTTCTACTGAAGAAATCCCTTTCCTCTTTATAGAGAGACCATGGGGCTTGGGTGTGTTTCTTCTGTGAGTAGTTTGTTGAGTGTAGCCCAAGGAACAAATCCTACAACCAATATTCAATTTCATCTCATCTTTTGATCTTGGCCGTTTGATCTTGTGTATGTTAGTGTGGATCGCCAACGTGGCAGGTGATTTGGCAAGTCATGCTTTCCTTGTGTGACTAGGGGAGCGGGGGTGATGTGAAAGGGACGTTTAACTGAGCTCAAGTGATTTACCATGTTTAAAATTTACTCAGGTGGTTAAACAAGGAAGGAGGTGAACAGTAAAGGGTTTCCCGCTTATTTATCTCATAACTGTTGTTTGACCGGGTTCTATTATTCGGTTGACTTGGGCTTTTTAAGAAAGGATTGGGCCATGGGTAAAGGTTTTGGGTCAGGGATTAATAAGGAAGAAGGATTTAACGGGGAGGGTTATAATGGGATTTGTGAAAGTGTTAAATAACACTTAACGGCTGTTAAGTGTTATCTTAACAATCATTTGGTTTATAGTATAAAAATTAACGACCGTTAGTTCTTTTGTCGGGTTTTGGGAATTTACGGGCTCGTCTTGGGTTTTTCCTTGATAAATGCACACTTTGGCCTCGGCTTTTCACGTTCTTTCTTTCTCGTGTCCGGTTTTGTCCATTTTTTGCTTTGATTTTTTTATGGTTGACCAAGGTTTGACCATTGTTGACTTTAGTGGTCCATTTGCTAGAAAACTTCCGGCTCTTGTGCACTCTATCCGTTCTCGTGTTCATTTTGGCCCGGTTTTGGCTCTTTTCTTGTGATATTTGCAATATCCGTCCCTACACATCACAAATGACAAAACAAGCAATATACAAGCATAATTTGCACAATTTGATCATTTTAGGGTCATTTTTAGTATAAAACGGATATGTGATTTCTCACATATTTCTCACATATCAATACCCACATTCGAGCTTAACCTTTTGCTAGCAAAATGGATACCATAATCAACATGTTCTAATTGAACACATATCTTTTGCTTCTTGATAGGTTGGCGAATTCAATGTTTCATTCGATAAAGTTAGACTATGTTGGATCTGCTAAACATGACTTTTTAATGTTCCTTTTCTTAATCTTTCAGCCGCGCCATTAAGTGATATAAAAACCCAAAAAATAAAATGACCAATGGTTTTATAGTTTTATAGCTACAAGTTATAGATACAGTTTAATGCAAAATTTTAAAATTGCTAAAAGATAACATACCGATTTCTTTCTTTAACTATGCAGGTTTGAAACATTTAGATAATGCATGGTTCTAGAATAAAAGATCACAAGTTGATTTATCAGTGGATTCTGCGAGCATATGAGACATTGTCTCAAATCAAAGAAGAACTTGAAGATCTGTTGGCGGCTTAGTAAAGTGGGACTGCTTTCATACTTTGGGATTCACATGAGGCATGAGTAATAATCGCAGACTGATCATTATGAACTTTAGAAAGGTAAGTTCTTTTGAGATTCACGGCTAAGAAGCTCTCCTTCATACCACTGGAGCTATTAACATATAAAGGAAATTTCAAAGCTGGGGGCCAATCAATGTTTGAAGAGGGAAACAATAGTCGGTTGAGTACATTAAACAAGTTGTGGTAAACGATTTTCGTGTTAGATTTGTAATAGCCAGGGAGGATTATCAGTAACATTGTTCAGGTTTATGTTGTTGCTTCTTAGAATATAGAAATAACTACGATTGTTATAACCATATAAATGTGATGCACGTGATTATTTCATCTACAACCGAAATTTCAATTCCTTACTGCTTAGCTTTTCAATTCCTTATGGCGATGTACAAAACGCATCGCGGCGAAGCGCAGGTATCAAAAACTTGTTTTATATCATCCTTCATTTTATTTTAGTTGAAAATTTCGCAAATACCTAAACTTGCATTAAAAATAGTTAGACGTGTACTCGTGCATAGCGACGAAATTTTAGCGGTATATAGTTATAATTGAGGTTTTGTGATTAAGTGTTTCGTGTAACGTTATTGAAATATGGATCGGGATTGAGATGAATTTGTAAAAAAAAGAGACAAAAGCTGCATAGGATGAATTTGAAAAGTGAAAACAAATTAGAGCTGTCATGCATAATTGATGAATTTGTGAGCTGTTATAGTGTTTAATATATTTCAATGTATGGATTTTAATTTGTCCTCCATGCCCTCCATTTCAACAGATCCACTCTCTCCAAAACGCCGGAAATTTTTAATTCCATATCTTGCTTTGAACTTTCCAAGCCAACCAATAGAAAAAGTAAAGTCTGGAGTATCCACTGGATACATATCTTTCATGAACTTTTTCGCCTTCTCGATGATTAGTTCACCTGTCATATTCACATGTTCTTGATATTGAAGAATCCATTCATAGAGAGATTTTTCTAGGTCAGGAAATTTTGCCGGTTTGTGTCGCTTAACATCGCCTCTTTCGGGAGCAAGTGAGAGATACTCTAAAGACCGCTTAACTGTATTCGATATTGTCGCTTGACTCACCTGCAAACCATAGTTACTATGAACCCATTCTTGCAATTGCTTTTGAGTGAGACTTGGATTATCCTTGTTGTGCTTGCATAATGCTCTTCGAATCTCGTCTGTCATTGTTGTTTTTTTCACACCTTTAAGATGGGAAGCCATGTTGTGTGTATGATTTGTTTGTGTTAACCTATTTTGATCTTGTATTTATATAGAAAATATTTTTAATGTCCATAAAGTGATACATTGAACACAAGAAGCATAATAAGGTGGGAGATTGAAGGTTTCTTTCAAATTGGGCCGTTCATTTGATATACATGCATTGTATACAATAATTAATAAAATATTAATTAATATATAGAGAATTTTTCTTCCAACCATTTGTATACTATAAATTAATAAAATATTAATTAATATATAAATTAATAATTATTAATTTATCGATTAATTAATAACTCTTTTAATTAATAAATTTTGGTGGTCCCAAGTGTATTATTTTATAGAGTTTCTACTGTATATGTTTTTCAAACTTGTCATGCATAAGAATCATGCATTAAGCAAAGCGTGTGTCAATGTTCAATGAGTAAAGATGTTTGAATTTTTAAGTTATTGTTTATGTAGTAAGGGTAATTTAGTAAAATAATTTTTTTCTTAAATTTAATATTTAACAAAAAGAAGTACACTATTTATGTATAGTCTATATATATATATATATATATATATATATATATATATATATATATATTATATATATATAGAGAGAGAGAGTGATGTTACAACAACTAACCCTTTTTTTTTTTTGTATTACTAGGTTGTTGGGTGTTTTTTTACGTTATCGTGTACTCTTGCTAGTAACCTCCCTGAGGATCTGACTTTACCTCATAACCCAGTTGATCGCGCTCAGTATATGTGGCGATGAGTTGGCAATGATCACGTGTCGGGCCACATCCACTTGGTTGGCGACTGGTGATCTGACTTTACCTCTATAACCCAGTTGATCACGCTGAATATATGTGGCGATGAGTGCAATGAACACGTGTCGGGCCAAGGTTGAACATAGAAATAACAAAACGCAATATTGAGCCTTAATTTGCCACGTAGGTTGATCGCACACAAACAAGGGTGATGAGTTTAAAGTTTGTCAGTTCCATGTCAGAAAAGCTACGAATATATATTGTCATTTATGTTCATCGCGCATAATTCCAAGTGATGATCACATTGGGAATCATACCTGATTTCACAATTCATAACAATGAAATGACATATCCATGCCATAACAGTAGTATTTTGTTGTTTTTAACAATTCGAAACAAGTTTTGCATGTATAAAAGAGAGCTGAAGTGTCTTTAAGATATGCATAGCTCAAGTGTAAAAAAATAGGTTGTTGATACGAAAAGTTCTCCTAAGTTGATTTGGTGTGGTGTTGTGTTTGTGGCATTATGGACTGTTGCGGTGGTTGTGTCTTGTGGTTGTTTTGAGGCGGTGTTGCTGCGGTGGTATTGTTGTTGGTGACTGCGGGTTTTACTAGTTTTGTATAAGATGAATTTGGACAATTACGAGGTATAATTTTTGTATGTTACATTATCCTTTATTTTTTATTTGATGTTTATATGTGTAGTAATATATGGTTTTATATTTTTTTGTTAATGTGGGAATCTTGTGTTCTTGTGACATGTAGAAGTAGGTTAGGTTTGATTAAAACAATTAGAGAACAAATTAGTGGCACTCCACGGGAAGCATTATTTAGGCAAACTTGTTTTCGTTGGTTTTTAGATCTAGATGATTGGACGGAGAATTGTGTTCTAATACATTTTATGTTAGGTCGGCAAATGGAGTTATTAGGTGATGAAACAGAAATTGTTCCTTTGTATTACCATATAGTTGATAATTTTCAAATACAGTTTTGTAGGGAGGAATTTTGCCTTGTTACCAGGTTAAGGTTTGGGGTAGAGTATTGGGCTGATTATAACAACGAGGATGATCCTATTCCTTTTAGGCGACGGGTGTTTTCGTCAGCTAAAGATGGTAAACCTATAACAGGCAAAACGGTGGAAAAATTGATTAAGAGCCAGTTGTTTTATAGATTAAACGACGACGATGCTGTTAGCCTTTGTTGTGTAGACATTTTGCAGTTTGTCTTATTAGGTTTGGAGGATAGACGTGGGGTCCCTGATTGGATTTTAAGGTTAGCAAATGATAGATATGGTTAGCTTTCTAAAATGGAAAATACCAAGACGATTCACAACTCTTTATTACACGTTGCCACCAAACAACACATTATTAGGTATGAAAGCAATTAAGAATGATTATGATACTAATGTTATGTACGACATGGAAAAAGTTGCTGGGAAGCTCCAGATTTTCGTTTCTCATAATCCCATTGATTTAATCACGGTGTTGATTCCAAACGATGGCTATTTGGAAGAATCATTTGCAGGTATCATTTCTGAAGAAACTAAAATAAAACAACAAGAATCACTCAGGTATCTACATCAAATGCAGAAACAAAAAATAAAAAGTTCGATTACTATGAATTTCTTGGTAAACTAGGATTTATTAATAAAACAAAACCTAATACACACTACACGCAAACCGTTTTTAAATTTCCGGTTCACAATAATGGCCAATTGGTAATCGATCGCACAAAAAACCCGATGTACGTCAACGGTGGAACAATGAAGATCACCATTCCAAGAATGAAACTAGAAGAGATGAAACAATATTTGTTTCATATTTCAGGTACAAAGATTCATGCTCTTTATTATAAAATACCACACAATGGCTTTTCAATAACCGTCAAACTTAGAAACAACTATGATATGCATGTAATGTTTGATATATCTTCAGCAAATTACAAATTAGAAATTTACATTGACCACCTCGGTGTCAACTTTATTATAGCAAAATATATTTTCCCAAATGCTAGCTTGGAAGAAATGATGAGCCATGTCATAACTGACTTCACAAGTGAAAGTGAAGACCATAAAAAAGAGCAAACACAAAATGATTACACTTTCGATCAAATGGTTGAATGGGCGGAACAAGAACACTTTGAACATGAGGAAACTAAAGAAGTTCAACGTCGAATGGGAAATCAGAGGAATCGTAACTAATATACATGTAACTCAGTATGTATCAGATATGTATTAAGAATGACTTTTCAATGTACACACTTTGTTCCTCTTTTTCGATCAAAATAACTCATGCAAATTAAATAATTCAGTATGGAGCTTCATAAAACAACTCAATGGCAATTGATAAAGACTACTCAAAAAATGTACAAGATATATGACATGATTTGACAGTTCATTTGACTTTTTCAGGCTATCGATAAAGACTGCCCATATTATTTCCCCTGTATCAACTAGGTTATCATCTACAATAGAATATTGTCACACACACACACTGCTTCTTTCCACTAACAAAGTCTATGACTTATTCTGCAAATGAAGCACGTAAAACAATTGTTTCAAAACTACAAAGGGAGCTTGAAGCTGAGGCCACACTTGCAAATCAGTTGTTGTGCAACTTAACTCGTTATTTTGAGCAAATGCGTAGTCGTGAGATACAAATGATGATGTTGCAAAATATGCCTACAATGAGCCTTAATAGCTACGGATTACATGCTCTACTCATGACCCATGAAGCGGATATACGTACCACAAACAACTTAATCACAGCAAGACAAGAATTGTTGAGAAGCATTGCTGTAAAGCAAAACTTCATTAATATTTACATGGCAATATAGATTCTAGAATGACATTGCTTAAGAAAAAACTGGCCAACCATGTGTGTTGTTGTTGCTTGTTGTTTTTTTTCAAGTGGGATAAATAAGGTTGCCAATCTACTAGATTATATTTGGTTTTTCTACTATGTATTGTTTTCAATGGATAATGTGAATCAATTGCTTGTTATTCGTACTATTTATTTAACGAATTGCAAATTTTTTATCTTTTATAAAACATTCGGATTAAAGAAAACGTACACAACCTATAAGTGACAATCATGTACATTAACACCATGAATTTTTTTTACAATGCATTACCAAATTTAAAGTTATAATATGACAACCTATAGAGTAACACTGCTGTTTAGAATTTAGAAATACATAAAATATATGACATGATTTGATAATTCATTTGCTTTTTACTGCATCAGATAAGACTACTCAATGACAGTTTTATTTATCACTTAACATTTTACAAGATATATGACATAATTTGACAATACAAATGTTTTTTACTGCAACAGATAAGACAACTCAATGACAGTGTTGTATATCACTTAAAATTTCATGCGATTTATGACAATATCTGACAAAATCATCCGCTTTTTCTGACATTGAATGACTAATGACTGCTAGTGTCGTAAAATTATTAATTATATATAGACACATAACTTGGGGACTCTTAGTCACAAACTAATTTATCAATCACACAAACTGTTAATTATATTTTCTCATTTTCTACACCATGGCTACTAACCCAAATGGCGTTAGATTAATTGTCCTTATGGCACTACAAGAAGCTCTTGATGAAGAGGCTTGTCTGGGATAACAAATTTTAAGCTTGATGCATCGCTTTGCTGATAGATTTACAAACTGTAGGCCTAAAATTAACAGGCTAATGACATTACCAGATCTCCCACTTATCAAGTATGGTAGCTACGCCCTAGGGTGCATGACAGGGGCGGACATGAAATAGGATACATACTTATAAATGGTCAGGGATGAGTTGCTGAGGAGCATGGAAGAAAAGCGTTAATTGATCAAGAACTACAAAGAAATGTAACAGCTTTATTGCTTTGTATGTCGTTGTTTGTTGTTGTTTTTATGTTTTCAAATCGTCAAAATAAGGTTGGCCATGTACTTTTCTATACATCTAGTGTTTCCTATATTGTAATCCTTTAATGACTACCGTTAATTTTAAATTTTAAATTATGACTTTGAAAAATACAAAAATATAGTTATACAATTGTACTAAAAAACAAAAATTTAAAAATAAGCCCAAGTGACACACTTTGCAACATCATATCTTATGCATATTAAAACTATTTCTAAAAAAATTATTTCACTATGTAGAGCTCATCAAAGACAACACAAATGACCAAATTAACAAAATTTTAAACAACGTATAGGTATGCTAAAACGTTCACAAGGATTGCCGATATCACAAAAAAAAAACGAAACCATAAACCGTAATAATACCCTAAACCCTAAATCCTTAATAATGTTGCACAGTTTCCAATGTTAAAAAAAAGTTTATAGCTGATATTTGTGCGCGATGAATGACGTGTCCCTTTTTTTTTCCATAAACGAATACGACCATTCATGGTTCGACACATGTTCATCGACATCATCACCACTAAAATTGCGCGATGATCAGGGTCAAATTCGTAATGTCAGACCTTGAAGGTCTCTGCAAGAAAACACAACCCTTAACGGGTTATTTCGGTAAAAAACGCTTGTTTGGGTTCAACATGTTCTTGCAATTTCAGGGTTGAGGGTATGTTGGATTTTATTTGCTAGCTTTATTTTATTAGCAATAATTTTTTGTTTCTGTTTTGGTGATGAGGGTCGATGGTTGTGTGTGTGGCGAAGAGAGAAGACGTGATGCGCATCTCACTACTGAAAGTGGTGGAATAACGATGGTGGAAGAAAGACTCGTCTCCCGTCTTGTAATTATCACATTTCTAACCAATCGGTCTAATAAATCACTATGTATTAGACATTAGGGCATTTATCGCTTAGAAAAGCTTTTTTAATGACCTTTTATCTCTTACGAAGTCAGACATGGTCAGACGTGTGTTTGTTTTTTCTTTATAGTTAAACGCGGTCATATCAAACATAAACTTTATGTAGGTTATCTTAATACCTATTACTCAAAAAATAGAAGGTTCGAACCCCCCTTGAACACTTTAACTTGCATGGATCTACTTTACTCTCGGACACCCTCCTCGCTCCACCGTCGTCACCGACGACCATCTTTCGGCCGCCATTGTCGTCTTCCAGCCACGCTTGTCACTAGCTAATCAGATATTTTGTTGGGTTCTAGCTATTTCGTTGGTTTTTCAGATTTTGCAGCCGCGTCGTACCAGTCAAATTTGGTATTCAAACTCATACTCAAAACCATCTTAATGAAACAAACAATACTTAACCTCGATTATGATTTAGCAGGAATTTGTAATATACCCTTTGAACCCATTCACGTTTTCTATAATGGCCCAAATAAACCCATAACATGATTTATAACATGCTACATACTAATAACAACATTAGGAGATACGTATAATAATGATATGCATATAAAACTATAAACCTTTTGAATGGCTGAAATATTAAATTGGGCTTAGTATATAAACCTTTTGAATGGCTGAAATATTAAATTGGGCTTAGAGTAAGTCGTCATTGAGTTGGTGGGTCAATTGTAAACTTGTTTGTAGTTGATGTTGGTGGACTTAATTTCTTATCAAAATATGTATTATGTGACCCAAGATTTTACACTGTTGATACAGCCCACTAATAAATAGTTCCTCACATAGTCACATCATATTAATTATGTTGTATTTTGTGCTTTTCATTTTCAATTTTCCGTACAATTTATATTTGTGTTAAGAAATTTTTTTTAAAATTGTTTTAATTGTTCATTTTTAATCTCTAGAGAACTACTTTTTTCTTTAAATTTAAAAACTTAAGAAATAAGTAAAATTTAGTTACGATTAACTAAAAATGTGAACGACATCTACTATTAAATTAGTACCTCCGTCCCAAAATTATTTTTCACTATTCTATTTCGGGTTGTCCCAAAATAATTGTCCATTTCAAAAAATAGATAAGGAATTTAGTTCGAGTTTATCATATTACCCTCACTTGAGGTTATTATTACAAACATTAAAGAAGTTTTAAATTAACTAGTTAAAGGTAAAACTGTCATTTTGCAAAAAGTAAGAAAAAGAAAGCTGTAATGATGATGTTTTTCTAAAATTGTGTGTTTTTTGTCGGTGGACAATAATTTTGAGACGAAGGGAGTAATAGTTTACGTATTTTTAAATCATCAAACTTTTATCTTCTTTCGCCTTTAACTATAGATTTTTTAAAAGTAATCACTACAAATTGAACATTTAAATTTAACTGTTGCATTAAGGGTTACATCAGAACCACAAGTTCGCAAATATAATTTTTTTTCAGTTATACAACGTTTTTATGCGCGAGCATTCGTCTAGTTTCTATAAAAGATGTTCGAGTAAATAAGATTTCGTATCAGTCAGCTTTTGCATTAATTAAACATATTACAGTCAATTTTCTTTTTGTGAATAATCATTTTAGGACGGAAAATGTAGTTTTTTTTGTAATACTCCCTCAATCTCATAATTATAGGCCATTGTTGATTTTCAAGGTTTTTATTTTGCGACTTTGACTTTAATTATTATTTTTTATGTTATATAAAATTTGATGTAAAATATATTAACGGATTAAGTTTTAAATATATTTTTCATTGACATAGTTTTCATCAAGTATTATATAATAGAAACAAAATTATTTAAGGTTAAAGTTAAAAAATAAAGACCTCAAAAGTCAACAGTGAATTATAATTATAGGACGGGGAGGAGAGTACAATATAATTTTTAACAATGTTGTTGTATAATAATTCTTTTTAGAGCTATTTTATATCTCTCATTTTTAAATTTGAAAATTTTATATATACCTTAACATGCTTTGAAAACATTGCACATCTTTCATTTAATTATTGTAATTTGATTTAATATGAAATTAATAATGAAAGAAGTGCAATATATGAAATTAATTGTTATTTTTATTTATTGATGCGGTTTTTTTCTTAATTTGTATCGCATTGTTGATGTTTATGCTAATTATTTGTGGCTTCACGTAATAAAGTTTTCTGTCCACGACTACCCGACTCTACAATAATAAAGTCAAGACGATTTTATGTTCATAAAGTCGAGGCATCCAATATCGTCAAACTATGGCCTCTATAACAATGGCTAATTTATAGTCGACAGTCAGATCGTAATGTCAAATCAAAAACTCAAAAATAACAAAAAAAACACCGAGCGAAATTCATCATCTCACATACGTCGATATTATAGCATCCCAATAATCGAGTTCGATCAACCCGACTCCAAATAGGATAACATACTCGGTTACACAAACTTTGTTCAATACGTTAGCCACAAAGCAATTCAACAAGCAATTTAGAGTCGATTAATACATTTTCTTTATCTACAATCTACCTTGCTGCAAGGAACGTTTAGTTGATCGATCACATGAGTGCTTTTGAAGAAATAGGTCATGGGTATACTACGTTCTCATTACTTGAGGCATGATTTTTGAGAAAGAATCATTCGACGCTAAAAAATACACGAGATAAAGATTTTCCCGTTGATTTAAACCTTTTATAAACAATTTACCTTGTTTGCATAAGGAATTGGCTAGGATTTAGGAATACATGACAACACACCATCCTACAAACTTAAAGGAAACGGTAAGAATAAAAAAAACCCGGTTCACAAATCTATATCTATACTATCATATAAAGCATTTAGAATGTGGGTCCCATCAAAAATTAAGATAAGGAGGTGCAATCTTGACCATCCATTTTATTTTAGAAAATCACATCATAGAGTGACATGTGTCACTTCTTAATTAAAAAATCACTTTTATTTTTAATTTGACATATATTTTTATCTATTTATTTTTTTATAATTTAATTTCACCATATTTTCTAAAATTTCGTGATCTTTAATTCAACATCCATTTTGATATATTTTTATAAATTTTTAGCTTTTCACATTTTTAGTTGGTTTATTTTGAATTTTTTAACAACTTTAACTTTAATTTGAATACAAACTTGATTTATAAAAGATATATACTTTTGGAGACAATGTTTGATGGGTAAGAGAGTGTGTGAGTCTTTATACAAGCGAGAATGATGTTAATATGATGTTGCGGAAAAGCTACGAAAACCCAAAAAACGAATTCTCTAAGCGGGTAGGGAATTACGTAACGAGTTGGGTTAGCAATTTTTATCGCCGCCGTTATGAGCGGGTATCTAACCGGTTATAAAAGATGACCCATACACAAGATACGATTCGTGTTTGTTGTACCCGATTCCTCAGCCGGTCAAGGCGGGAAATCATTGCTATTAAACGCGCTTCAACATTCTCGTGCTTTTCACGCGCTAGCCTTGTCAGTTAACAAAAGAAAGATTATGGCGCGTGACAGAAACCTGCGCGTGGGTCAGTGGTTACCGCAACTCGTGCGCCAGAATATTATAAGTGTGAAAAATAGTGCACCGACTCACTGGCGTCACACGTGAGAGCACGTGACAAGTTAATCATCGTTTATGTTTTTTTAGTGAACGATAAAAGTATTTAATTGAATTTAAAAATATTAAATGTAAATCTAATCCTCGAAAATCCCCTCCTGCTTTTGACCGGTAAAGATTCCGTTATCGTCTTAAACAAAATGATGTTTTATTTTGGGTTCTGGCTTTAAATAGCCAAGTACTTTTTTAAATGTACCTATATGATACGTGTACTAAATTTATTATCCATATGATATATGAACTTTACATTTCGTGTCAATATGGTATATTTATTACCGGCTACTTGTAAAACCAGTTATTTTTTTGGTAAAATCCGACGTGTTAATATATTTTTTAAATTAAGTGAAAATTAAAATTAGGGTTTTTGGCTTTAAATAGCCACATACTTTCTTACATGTACTCATATGGTACGTGTACTAAATTTATTGCCCATATGGTTGAACTTTTTTTACAAAATTAAAAAAAAATCGCACTTTATTAAAACTTAATTTTATAAACAATTTTACATTAAACCAATCTTACGGAATTAATTTTTTAAAGTTAAGAAAAAATTTAAAAATTAAAACATTTTTACCGTTTTCTTCGAAAAAATATTTTTTTTTTAAAATTTAAAAAATTAAAACAGCTTTTAAAGTTAAGAAAAATCTAATATATATATATATAAAACTAAACGTTTTCCTTTGAAAAAAATAAAAAATTTCAAAAAATTTTAAACGATTTTATACATTTTTACGTTTTAAAAAGTATGGTTTTTTTT
>BQNB010168677.1:0-13863 GCA_026074375.1 Tanacetum coccineum
CTTACTTATTGAAATATAAAGCCTAACTAAGTTAGCTTAGTTCCTTTTTAGCCTATTAGCCAAACTGTCTGTTTGATTCTTCATGAGCCAAACTGTCTGTTTGATTCTTCTATGTTTAGCTTTTTAGGTTCTTCATGAGCTTATCGAGTTTTCAAAAAGCCTAGCAGTAATAACTCTAAGTTAGTAATGCTGAGCTTCTTTGAGCTAATTCAGTTTATTTGGTGAGCTTAAATTAAATCCTTTGTGCTTATTAGATTTAGCTATAAGTATGTTTTAGCTTATTTGCTTTGTCTCCTTGCTTATTGAAATATAAAGCCTAACTAAGTTAGCTTAGTTCCTTTTTAGCTTATTAGCCAAACTGTCTGTTTGATTCGCTTATTTCCTGGCTAATTTGTAGTTTTCATAAAAAGATTCTTTTTATAAAGTTTGTTATTTTAGCTTAATGTTTAAGTTGTAAAAGAAAAAAAAATTAAAAATCGTTTTATAAAAAGAGAGAGGCCCAGGCTCGAACCCTAGACCTCCCCTTTTATAACAAACGTCCCACAAACTCACATGTTAACCAAGTGTGCTTCAATAGCTCATCCACTTATCTTTGCACAATTTATTTTTTATGTCCTTTTAGCTCATTTTAGTCCATAAGCCCATTTCAGCTTATACCAGCTTATTCCAATAAGCTGGTAAGCTCATTGCTATTTTTCTAAAACCAGCACCTTTCAAAGTATTTTCCAGCAATTTTTCAAAATTTTCCCATTATTTTTTGTATTTTTTTCATTTATTTTCTTTAAAATCGTTTTTAATTCATAAAAATTATAAAAAAAGTAAAAAAGATATAATTCTTTTTTTGAAAATTTTCTTTTATTATATAGTATCTAGGAAAAATAGAATTGCTTTCGTAGGTTTATTTTTGCAAAATTTCACATTTTAAAGAACTTGATTCGACCCCCGTTCTCGTTTTTTTTCGTTTTCCAACTTTAAACATTCTCGTTTTAGGATTTAATCATTCTAGCTTTCGTTTTTAGGTTTTCCTTAATTGTTTTTGCATTTTAATTAGAAAAACCAAATCCAAATCTTTTCCATTTAAACATCAAACATCAAACCAACTCTCGACTTTTCAATTCACTCCTCGTTGGGACTACGACCCGGGAATAATCTTATACTACCCGAATTTTATTGATTATTTTTGAGATTATACCTATTATATGTATGTTATATATATTTAATTATATATATTTATATATATACTAAAAGGTGTAGTTTTAAGCCCTAATCAATTTTTGGCGCCACTGCCGGAGAGGAGTGAAAGCGTCTGTCGTTTCGAAGTTTGACAATTAGTGCTTTGAAGATCATTCCTTGTGGAGTTACTTTCTTTAAAAAAAAATACAAAAATACAAAAATATTTTTCCTTTTCTTTTATTAGTATATTTATATATATATAAACCAAAAAAAATCAAAAAAATCAAGAAAATCAAAAATATAAAAAAATTGTCCTTAATTATCAATAAAAATCATCAAGTTGGTAAAAGAACACCAACATATAATACTTTCAACTGAAGTATTATCCATTAATAAGTTCCCGAACCAAAGATTTAAAACTTACCTTTTGTGTCACTAGCGACGTACGGCTCACCTTTAAAAGTTAATTCTTTTAGAGAGTTACCGTGAAGCTTGTTGATTATTAGGTTTAAGTGTCTTATCTCGTTGTCCGTTATTAAAATAGATTGTGAAAAATTGTTGAAAAAAAAAACTAAAAAAAAATAGAAATTTTTCTTTTTATACTTAAACATGCGCACAACGTTCTCCAAAGTCTCGTAAATCAAAACCGTCCTCAACAACAAGCCCCACCGGTAGTTGTTGAACCTTTTAATCTGAAGAACCTATGATAATCGCTCCCGTATAACATGGCCGCTAATGGACGCCGGAGGTGCCGGACCACCTCCCTCAGGAGTGGTATACCAATTCCCGAACCTCCGCCTATGGTTGAGTGTGCCAACCGTCTTTAGAATGGTCGAGGTGGACCAATTGCTCCGATTGCAATTCAAGCAACGACTTTTAGACTTAAGAATGACATGATTCAACAAGTTTAAAATTCGTGTCCATTTCGCGGACCGGGTGATGATGCCAACAAGCATCTCGACAAATTTTTGCATGTCACCCAAAGCATGAAAGTGAATGGGGTCTCCGATGACGCCCTTTTTCTACATCTCTTCCCTTACTCCTTGCAAGATCGTGTCGCCAAATGGTTTGATCGTTTGCCAAGAAATTCTATCAACTCTTTTGACCAAATGGCAAAAATATTTCTCGGAAAATACTTCCCACCCTTTATGGTGACCAAGTTGAGAAATGATATTATGAATTTCCGTCAAAGACCCGATGAGTCGTTGTTTGAAGCTTGGGAACGTTATAAGCTTTCAATTGATCGATGTCCTAACCACAACATGTTACCCATGACTCAAATAGATACCTTCTATAACGAGCTAACATTAAGGCATCGTAATACCATCAATGCAGCTGCCGGAGGGACCTTTATGAAAAGGCGCCCTGAAGAGTGTTATGATCTCATCAAAAATATGACCGCCCATCACAATGATTGGGATACTTCCGCTTAACGGAATGAGTCATCGAGTTCTATCACTTCTTCTAATCCAGAAATAGCATCCCTTAAGCTTCAAATAGAAGAGATGAATAGGAACTTAACAAGAATGCTTCAAACAAACCAACAAGTTAATACCGTAACACCGAGTTGCGAGACTTGTGGTGGTCCTCATTCTTACAATGATTGTCCAGCCACCGTTGGCCAAAATCAGAACGTATATGTTGTGGGAGTCTACAATCAAGGTGGTAATTCCTACCAACCTCAAGGTAACCGCAATCTGCTTAGCTATCATTCAGACAATTATCTTGGACCACCAGGGCTTAATGTGAATCAAAATCAAAACCGAAGCAATCAAAATCAAAACAACCAGGTTCAGCCTTATCAAAACCAGAATCAAGGAAACAACCAAAGTAACAATCAGGGTAGAAATCAGTTTTTCCAGGGTGCTAATCATAATCAGAATCAGGTTCAAAATTATCAAGCCCCTAATACCCAACCTCTGGTTATTTTACCGTAAGAACTAACAAACTACATCAGGATTAATGAAAACAAGATCAATTCAATGCAAACTCAAATGAACAACTTGGCTACTTCGAATCAAAGGCTTGAAAGTATGCTAGGTAACTTTATCAAAATGAATACCGCTTCTTCATCGGGTACGGGATCTCTCCCTAGCAACACCGTTGCTAACCCAAAAGGTGAATTGAAAGCCATTACCACTCGAAGTGGTCTTGTTCTTGATGAACCTTCCGTTCCTATGCCTCCTCCATTCATTAATCCGGAGGAGGATGAACGTGTAGAGGAGACTTTCACGGACCCGGAACATGGTGAGTTTACCATTAAGGTCCCACCTCCTCTAGTCCAAAAAGCTAAACAAAGAAATTTTGTGATTCATCAAAGGGATCCTCGTCACCCGAATATCCCTTATCCGTCTAGAATGAACCAAGAGAAACAAAAAGAAAAGGATGATGTTCAAATTCACAAATTTTGGCAAATGTTTAAACAACTTCATATCAATATCACTCTTGCCGATGCATTAATTCTTATCCCGAAATATCAAAAGATGCTTAAGAGTCTCCTTTCCAATAAGGAGAAGCTTATAGAATTGGCAAATACACCCGTTAGTGAAAATTGCTCAGCGGTTATCCTAAAGAAGCTTCCCGAAAAGCTAGGTGACCCTGGGAAATTTCTCATTCCGTGTGGTTTTAATGAGCTCAAGTGCAAAGCCCTAGCCGATCTAGGTGCTAGCATCAACTTGATGCCACTCTCGGTGTGGAAAGAGTTAGGATTACCCGAGCTTATTTCCACCCAAATGACTCTTGAACTTGCTAACCGTGATATTTGCACTCCGAAAGGAATTGCAAGAGATGTCTTTGTTCCGGTTGGAAAGTTCACATTCCCCGCTGATTTTGTCATTGTTGATTATGAGAGCGATCCACGTGTCCCCCTCATTTTGGGAAGACCATTCTTACGGACCGCTCGTGCTTTGATTGACGTTCATGGAGAAGAAATGATTCTCCGTGACGGTAATGAAAGACTAATCTTGAACATGAGAAATGACACTTCAAGCTATTCAAACGAACCTCATCAAGAATCAATCAACATGATTGATGTCTACAATGTTTCACATGAGGAAATTCGTGAAGATTTGTTTGCAACAAATCATCCAAGTGGCAATCCCACTTCTCCTTTTTCTTCTTATCCCGACTTAACTTCACCGGAAGTTAATGATGATATCTTTGATCCAGAGGAAGACATTATTGAGAACTTGCTAAATCTTGATAAAACCAAAGATCTCCCTCTATATCTTGATAATCAATCGAATGGCAATCCCACTCTAATTTTGGAACCCGAGACCAAGTCTTCTTCTTCTTCTCCCACACTTACTTCCATCGAAGAAAGTGATTTAATTTGGGAAGAATTCAAAGCCTATCTCGCAAGTGATTCATTTTAACCAGGAAATAGTAATCCTTCATCTCTTCTCCCTCCTTTTCATAATTCTTTAAGTGGCAGTACCACTTCTTCTTCACCAAGTCTCCCGATTTCTGAGATTAGCGACTGTTTTCTTGAAGAGTTCGCCGATGAACTCCCTCTTATCACATTTCCACCAGGAAATGATGATCTTTCCTTTGATGCCGAATCCGACCTTCGAGAAATAGAGTATTTGCTTAACCATGATCCTATCAAGGAAATGGATTCTATTCTCGAAGATTCGGTTGATGAAAATTCTCTTGATGACAATCTTGATGATACCTGAAGATACCATATTATAGCGAAGCTTCACAGCGATGAAAACAAGCTTCCTGATTACATCATACCCCCCACCATTATGGGGGATGATTATGATGAATGAACTCTTTAATCTTGAACCAGTTAATGTATAATGCTAATGAAAGATCCCTTTGGAGACTCCAAATAAGCAGAAAATCAAAAGATTCTAAAATTCTTGATTGAAGAAACTTGATCTTCCTGGGAATCAAGTGATTTCCTTCCTTACCGAGTTGTGAGACACGTGTTTTTCTATGAGGATTTTTCAAAGGTTGATGCTTTGTCTTCGACCAACAACGAGGACAAGGTATTTAATCCGGGTATACTCATTCATGAGAACCATTTTGAAGTCACCAATCTTGCAACAACATAAAAGAATGTAAAGAAGATCACTAATGCTTCTTTAATTCTTGAGGATTTTAATCCTCCTCTTTATGAACTTCCTTTCCACAAAGAAGTTCCCGGGCTCAGAATTTTACTCTCGTTTTCATCCAAAAATGAGGAAAACGTTTTCAACCCCGGGATTCTAACTTCTAAAAGAGTTCATACTTCTTTTCTCCCAGAATTATCTCGTCGGGGCCCTAAAGCTTTCAAAGTCATCAAAATTTTTGAAAGCCCGATGGAGATTTTTCCTTGCTCACATGGAGAGAACATTCCTTACTTGGATGTTCCATGTCTCCATTTCTATCCCCCTTGACAAGCTCAAGTATGGGGGGATTGGGTCAAGCTAAGTGACCTAAAACAAGCGCTTCGTGGGTGGCAACCCATGCTTATCCTAATATGATCGTAGTAGTAGTATGCTAGCTTAAATAGTAATGAATAAGTGTTTTTTGTTATGAGAGGCTCGCCTCTTTCCTTTTCCGTGTTTTGTGTTGTATTGTCTAGGATTTCCCGGATTCTTGAAGCCTCTCGTGCTCGCGGTTTTGTCCTTCGTTCACAAGAGCTTCACATCCTCAGCTGCATTTTGGGAATTCAATATCCAAATCTTATCGACTAACATTTTTATTTAAGCATACTTAATAAACGGCTTAGGATTTGCGTAGAGACCCTTCTTAAAACATTGAGGACAATATTTAATTCTAGTATGGGGGGATCTATCGATTTGATTGTGCCTGCAGTCATTGTTTTCACGTAATCTCGTTTTTACCTCTAAAATTTCAAAAAAATGAAAAAATTTTCAAAAATAAAATAAGTGTTTTGTCATAATTTTGACTTTCCTGCTGGGTAGAATAAGAATAAATTTTGACTCGATCGAGCATGTTGAGCTCTAGCTTGTTCCTTACCTTTTAGACTAAGCGTTCGCGGATTGCGAAGAACGAAAAATGATAGAGTTAAGTGTGAGTTAGATGCTAAACAAGGATTATTTGGAAATCTTACAAGCTCATGTGTGTAATTTGTGCCTTTTTCTCCCATAAGCTCCTAACCGAACTAATAATACGTGCTATTTCTAAAAATTGAACTTAAATCAACAATTTTTGAAGTATAGTCGATATCAATAATTTTAGTTCAAATTTATACTTAAATTTTCTAAAACGAAATTTTCTCTATATCGTGGTAATATAAAGTGTAATAAAAAAATGTTGTAATAATTATAAACTGTGGGCTGATAAAAGTTTGCTGCATCTTGCCGGCTCACAACCGATGTTACAACCTTCTAAAGAAAGCCCATAGTAAGAATAATAATCCGAGACTGATAAAAGTTTGCTGCATCTTGCCGGCTCACAACCGATGTTGCAGCCTTCTAAAAGGTCAAGGATTTCCTTAAGAATGAATAATTATATTAAGTGTAGTAAATGTGAATTAATAAATATAGGGAAAATCTCTTTTTCTTAAATTTAAATATGCTTTTGAACTAAGACTATTTCATTTTAAGTTTTTCTAAATAAGCTATGTGTATACGGGAAACCTAAGAGTCTTTGAAACCGAAGGTCCGTGAGTCCCGATACTAGTCTCTGTAGGGTGTCAAAATCCTGGTCACTTAGCCGCAAGGTTGGGATGTACCGAGACGAAAGTCACTACATGGGATGATCTCGCCTTCAAACTCATTATTCTCGGGTGGAACGTGAAGCATAGAATTTTGTAAAACGTTGATCCATGGTTGAAATTCGAAAAGGCACATTCATCTAATATACAATAATTGTCGGGAGTGAAAAATTTACAAGTTGCAAATATGAGTAGTGTTAGCATCTTAACTTATACTTAACGGTGATTTCGTTTTAAGCTTGGTTTGGAATACGTGAAAAGTCAGGAATGATGAATTTATCCTTTTTAGGGGCATTTTAGGATTGAAATGCATCTTGTTCTATGATCCCTAGAAGTTATAAAAATAACAAAAGTCAAACGTTCTAGTTAGTTGCTTAATATGAAAACTACAAAAAAATGAAAAAATATGTGTAGGAATAAGTGAATACATTTAAAAATGGTAAAAACGGGGCTTTTATAAACTCTTGATTATGTAATTCCCCTTGACGAACACTTAGCTACTTTTCAAGGTTATTAGTCTAGGGGGATTAGGAGTCTTAGTTTTCTAAGTGCTTACTTATATCATTGCGTGAGGACACGCAATAGTTTAGTATGGGGGATTTTGGTATGTGCCTAAATACACATGCCTTTGACCTTTAAAACCGGACTTAAAAGACCAAAAACGTACCAAAAATACATTGTATTCGTATGTTTTTATTTATATTATACAGGAAATGGATATCCGACAAAAGGACGAAAAATCAAGCAAAAACGGAGAAAACTAAGCACGGAATGGAAAAGCGTGGAAAATCCAAAGTCAAGTCAAAGCCAAAAAGTCAACCAAGTCAAGTCAAAGCCAAAAAGTTAACCAAGTCAAGTCAAAGTCAACCCCGACAAAGTCAACAGTCAAAGTCAAAGCCGTCAACGAAGAAATGTTAAATGGGCCTACTCGTACCCAACTAATGGGCCGGGTCAACCCATTTATACATTATGAAGACTTAAGGGCCCAAATCCCATTTATTTCTACATACGGCCCAACTGCCATCCAAAAGCCCATACAACCCTTTAAACAACTGTTAAGCCCAACCCTTTAATTTTTAACTCAGTTAAGTCCCACAAGGACTGCACTTGCTAAACAACATATAACCTTTGAGGGCCTACCCTGCCAACCCACAAAAAATTATAACACCACAAGGGACCTTCGATGTAATACAACAATGCAACATAAGGGATCATTTCTATCAATCTCTCAAACACTTACCCTGCACCTTTACAAAACAAATTTCCCGCCCATACTTACTGTTTATCTTCCCCAAAACTAACCCCACAACAAACCTGTCATTTTCCTCACCCCACCTCACTAGAAGCCATTGCCACCTTGGCAATCCCAAACCTCCCCATTGGACAAGGGAAACCAACAAGAAATCAAAGGTCACGATTTGAGGATTGGGCACCAAGAAAGATTAAAGGCTAAGATTGACTATGGCTTATACTCACACAACAAGCACACCAACCTTGAGCACTCTCAGAAGAAACACAAGAGAAGAGGCCAAGACTTAGTATAAATAGGCATAGTGTAGTTCATTTGCCCTTTGTCGAATTTTGTTAAGTCCATTCACTTGTATTAACAGATTTGTACCTTTTTAATATTGCAATTTACTTATCTTGTCTTCTAAATATCTATCTTTTAAATACCTGCATTTTATTTTAATGAAATTTACAGTTTTACTTTAAATTATTGTCATTTACATTACTTGTTTTTAAATACTGTGTTTTAAGCTCTATTATAAGCTTCTGAGACATCAAAAGTTTGTTTGAAAGTTTATTTTAAATTCTGTCAAAAAATTCAAAAATAAAAAAAAAATCAAAAAGGAATTCTGTCATGCAAGGAGCAAGGTTTATTATGGATGGCCTTGGTTTAGAGCTTCATGGGAAGCTATAAGAAAGTTTAATAAGCTGTTTGAGATCTATTGACTTGCCAAAAAGCTAAGGACCTTTGTAAGTTACTTTTTTTTTTTTCCATTTTTATGCAACTTTTACTATTCATAACTGCTAAGTTATTTATGCTTATTCTTGCTTTTTAATGGCTTATTGATTTTATTTTTTGCATTTTATGCTTATTTAATGCTTATTTGTCCTTTGTTTAAGCATTGTTTTTTTTTTTTTTTTTCTTTTTTTTTAATGATAAATTTGCTTATTATCCCCTTTAACTGCTTTGTTTGCTTATTGCTTATTTTATTGTTTTAAAAAACCTGTGTTCTTTTGGTGCTTATTGTTTTTAATATTAAGTTTCTATCATCTGTTTTCCAAAAAACCTTGGCTAAACACTTAACAATCAGCCCTAGGACAAGTGGATTTTTGTTTTCCTTAAGGGTTGTTGGGCAAATACCCAAAGAGGTGTCATATTTGTGTTTTAAGTAAACAGTTTGGGTCACTCTGCCATCTTTGGCAAGCATTTTAATCTTTTTTTAATCTGATTTTAAAAGGTTTCAAGTTGTAAAAGTTTGTTTTAAGTTTTGGTCAAAAAGGTGCTCAAAACTGTCTTGACAAATCAGTTTCATATGAGCTTATTTGATTAAGGCTTCAAAACAGTCTTTAGAGGTTTGGTTTGTGTTGTTTTTAAGTGTCTATATACATTAGTATAGTCCCTTTCATTTTACTTTTATTTTGCCAATTCTATGTCAAATATTTTGTTAAGTCAGTTTTTAGTCTCAAAAGTCCAATTTTGATTTTCAAATTTCAGTAGGTAAAAATTGTTTTTAGCTTTTAAAATTTTGAGCATAAGCACATTAGGAGTCATACTTAATTTGTTTTAACCTAATTTTCATTTTGGAGCTTATTTTCCAACTTATTTTTAGGCCTGCTTATAGCCTTTGTCTTTTTAAGAAATAAAAAAAAAGAGTAGCATCACATAGGGAATGGCTAATTACAAGTTAGCTTTTCTAGTGTGTTAACGTATCTTCAAACTAATTATACTTTGTTGTATGTTAGATAGCCACCAAGATAGGCTTTAAGCTTATATGCTTTAAGCCATAAGGATCCTTCTTTGATCTTAAAAATAAGCTCAAAGGTTGTCCCCAAGGGTGTTTGCCTATCAGTTTGTGCCTTCTTGCTTAATCATGCATTATTCTACTTATTTGCTTTTTTCTCTAGCTTAATCTTATATTTGATAGGAGCTTAGTAGGTGTAGTTGGTTATTTGTTTTTGCTTATTTCTCATTTACCCTAGCTTAATAGTTCTAAAAATAGCCCAACAGTTAGCTTAATCTAGACTTAGTTTGTTTTGCTTATTTCTGTGCTTATTTTTAAGTTGTAAAAAAGTCACTTTTTTAAAGTTTAATCTTTTGGCTTATTTTACAAGTGTGCAAAAAGAAAAAGTTTCAAAAAGTAAAAACGGGGAAATCGTGAAGTTGAGGGTGAGAAAGGCTCGAACCCTCAACCTCACCAACCTCTACCCGTTTTAACACCACACACATAAACCACTCCTGCCCTTGGGTCTTTTCTGTCATAACTTGCACACATAATTCTTTTACCCTCTTTTTTTCAAATAAGCCTTTAAGCCACGTTTAGCTTATTTCCGGATTATTTTTAAGCCAACTTTCAAAGAATTTATTTTTCTTAAATCCAGCATGTCTTAAACTACTTTTCTGTATTTTTTCATTTTTTTCTCATATCGTTTACTAATTTTAATCTATTTTTCTTTTTAAAACAGTTTTTAAATCATAATAAATTATTAAAAAGTCAAAAAAATATAAATCTTTTTTTTAAAATTTTCTTTTATCATTTTGCACCTAGGAAAATTAATTTTGCACTCTTAGGGTTATTTTTGCAAAATTTCGTTTTTTAAAGAACGAGATTCGAATCCCGTTCTCGTTTTTAGTTTAAAATCCGTCCAGCTTTCGTTTTAGTTTTTCTTCATCGTTTTTTTGCATTTTTAACAGTAGTAAATTAAAACCAAATCCAAAAAATCTTTATCCATTCAATTCACGCGATCACAAACGTAATCCTATTTTCAATTCGCTCCTCGTTGGGAAACGACCCGGGGGATTTTTGATTTTCCTTTGGATAAAAGGAATTTCTTTGAGTCTTTCGGAATTCTTATTATTACTATAATTGAATTATAATCTTGAAATTATCCTTATATATTTATTATATTTATTATAATTTATATATACAAAAAGGCTAGTTTCAAAGGTTATTATTTTGGCGCCGTTGCCGGGGAGGTGTGTGTGATTTTCGTGAATACGTTTGAAGATTAGTTTTTGAAGACCCTTCCCTCGTGAAGTTATCATTTTCCGTTTGTGAATATTTTTTTAAAAAATATTAAAAAAAATACAAAAATATTTTTCATTTTCTTTTATTAGTATTAGTATAAGATAAAAAAATCAAGAAAAAAAATCAAAAAAAAAAAAAATTGTCCTTAATTAAGAAATAAAATTCATCATCAATATAATGCTTGCATCTTGAGCATTATCATAATAAGTTCCCGAACAAAAGATTCAAAACTTGCCTTTGTGTCACTTGCGACGTATGGCTCACCTTTAAAAGTTTAACAAACTCTAAGAGGGGTATAAGGAGGGTTGTTCCGAGGAACTACGACCCTAAAGGAGAAAGGTTTTTGATCAATTAAGATTATACCTTTTATAAATATAATATATAAATATAAATAAATATACTTACAGGGTAAGAATCAAAAAATCTCTTAATTATAGTAATCCGGGAGTATGATTCCCGGGTCGTTATCCCCAACGAGGATTGCAATTGAAAGCCGAGAGTCGTTTTGAGAATCGATGCTTGAATGGAATAAGATTATGATTGGTTATCTAAAAATACGGGAAAGTTAAGGCAAAAACTTAAAAACAATTAAGATAAGACAAATTTTAACTAAAAACGCAAAACGAGAATCCTAAACGGGACCTAAAAACCCTAAATTATCAAATTTAAGTCCTAAAATGATCTTTTTGGTTTTTATAAGTCTTAAATTGATTTAAAGAATCTAGACAAAGAAAACTAGACCAAAACGAAAAAATTAAGCTAAAAACACTAAAAAACATGAACGGATCAATCAATGTTCTTTAAAAAACCAAATATTGCAATTTAAACTCCATACTAAAGCAAATCTAATTTTCCTGGTTCTAAATGTTTAAAAGAAAATATCTAAAAAGAATTATATTTTTTTGACTTTCTTATAATTTTTTATGAATTAAAAACGATTTTAATAAAATTAAATGTTTAAAAATAATAAACAATTTATAAAAAAACTGGAAAAATCATGAAAAGTAGCTTGAACAGTGAGGAGTCTAATAAAAATAAGATGGGAAAAACAGCTTATCGAATAAGCTGTGAAATAAGCTAAAAATGGCTTATAAGCTAAAAGGCCTAAAACGTATATAAAAGATTGATTGTGCAAAGATAAACCGAAAAAGACCCCAGGGCAAGTTGGTTAGTGCGTGTGGTGTGTAAAAAACATTTGGTCGAATAGGGGTGAGGTCTCGGGTTCGAGTCATGCTCACCCTTGACTTCCCCCACTTCCCAAATGTTTTTTACATGCTATTTTTTTTACAACTTTTTAGAGAAACACTAAATAAGCAATTTTTACAAAATCACTTTTTATATAAACCAAAAATAAGCTCAGAATAAGCAATTAAAGGGGACAGAATAAGCTAAACACTAAGACACTTAAATTGATAAACCGTTAAGCATTTTAAGAAAAATAAGCTAGTGAAAATGACAAATAAGCTAAGACATATATAAGGGCATATCTAAAAAGCACATAAGAACAAAAATAAGCAACCACAATAAGCTAGAATGGCAGTTTTAATCAAAAAGCTATAAAACTTAGAAATTTTAAGCTAATAGGCAAATAAGCTCCAAACTAAAGAAAAATAAGCTAAAGGGGACTTATACTAACCTAATAAGCTATACTAACCTAGAATAAGCAAATGCAATAAGCTAAGAAGCCTTAATAAGCAAATTAGTTTTTTGGCCAAAACTGATAAGCAAACAGGCCAAGAGGGACTTTTCTAGCTTAAAAATAAGCTAGAAAACAGATCCGTATGGCTTAGTGGCTTATACCACTAAAAAGAATGGCCAAAAAGCTACAATAAGCAACAATGGAAAATCAGTTTGAAATTCAAATAAGCACTTAAAAAGCTTCATGAAAAAGCTATCTCACACTGTTTTGACACTTAGACAAATTTTTGCAAACTTTTGTAATCTTAACAAAACACTAATTTTGAGCTTAAAAATAAGCACCTAAACAGAACCTTATGAACTTATAACCTACAAACAGATTGAGATTTGACCTCAAAGAGCTTATATCAACAATCAAAAGAGAGTTTGAAATTCAGGATAAGCCACAATAAGCATTTGAAAAAGCAATTTCTCAAATTTTTAAACACTTAACACTTTTTTAACAGACTTGGCAAAATACAACAACAAATGCAGGCCTATATGCCTTTGTTTCTAACCTGTTTTAAGACATGCATAAACAAAAACATCACAAATCAACAATAAGCAAAAGCACAATCAAATAAGCAAATGCAATGAGCTATAAGCTAACAGTTTCAAACAACAAACTCTTAAGACCTTAAAAATGAGATTTACAACTTAAAAACCTAAACAAACTGAATCTTAGGACTAATCTAAGCTAAACTAAACTGACCCAAAAGACATATCTCTTTTTGACCCATTTTGGCCTTCAAAATCAGTTAAACCAAACACCCCTTTAAGTTTATTAATCCTTTTTAAAACTTGATTTAGAATGATTTAAGCCACAAATTACCAAGACCAGATGTTAAATAAGCTATATTATCAATATTAAGCATATCTCAATAGCAAATAAGCACTTAAATAAGCTGAAAAAGATTATGCAAGTTAATAAGCTATTTCAAGACAGATTATAAGAAAACTTAAGCAAATGATCTCTAAACTATAAAACAAACATAATAAGCATTAAACATCATAAGCAAACATAAATAAGCAAATATAAGCAGACATTAAACACAAATAAGCAGTTGAATAGTAAATAAGCTAAAAATG
>BQNB010168678.1:0-11379 GCA_026074375.1 Tanacetum coccineum
TGAGAGGTACGTAAGCCTGGTAGACCATTGTCGGTTGTGGCATGTTAGCCCATGAGCATGACTATGGTAGGCTAAAACCTAACCGTGAATTAGTCGAGATCATTACCAAGAGGCATGGTCATCCGGCAAGCTCGGTATAATAATCGATCTAATTAGTTGGGTATGGACCACGTGATGAGCATAGCCACTGCTGAGGCTTCCTGATAAGTAAGCATAGATGATTTGCTAAAACTTATGGAAAGCAAGCATGATTGTTGCTAAGCGTGATGATAAGCTAGGTAGAAATATAAAGTCATTTTAAAATGACTAATAGGCGATTATGTGCTTAATTGAATATATAATTTTTATTTGTGCTGTAACGCATTTGATGGGGTCGTAGATACTCTAGAATATTTTCGCAACCGGTATGGCATTATTAAATGAGACCGGAAGGGCGACATGCGTATTTTGGTTTTGGATAATGATGAGTATTTTGATTTGGATAATGATTTAAATACATATCGGTTTTAATTATTGATGTCTATTTTGGTTTTGATTAGCGATGTATGTTTTAGTTTTGTGTAAGGATATGCGTTTATGTTCCGTTCAATTGATCACCAAACTAAGATTTGGGTTGATCCTTCGTTTAAAGTCTTTCGTTTAAAAACGACGCGATTTACGCTTTCCCGAATATGTTTAGTGACGTATTTTGTCTCTTATAATAAGAGCAGTTGTAAATATATTTTTGACCATTATTGATATGAATTATCATTTGTTTTGTTGACTTTCCATCAGGAATAGTCAAGACGAGTATTATATCAAGTGATTTTTGCGTCTGAGCACGTGAGTCCGTTCAATATTGAGGAAACCGTCTCATTGCAAGCGAAAGTAAGATGAGTAAGAAAGGACGAGCACCGGGACGACGCTCCCTTAAGGTGGGTGGAATGTAACAACCCGAGTTTTACGACGCGTATGACGATCGCGAATTCGACGTCATAATTATTATTTTGTAAATTCGTGTGAACGAACGTCGACATTTAAAATTTTATTTGTCGAAAATAATTATTTTCGTATTTTATTATGAACGGAAATTTAAAATATTTATTTTTGACGTTTCGCGAGTCGACGTTTGACCGCGCGTTCGTTAACCGTTTCGAGCATCGTAAAAATGTACGACGCGACTCGTTATTATGTTTAAGATCGTAAATTTATTATTTTTATGAATGTCGTCATTTTGTTCCTTGTCTTGAGCCGGACTCGCGTTTTAAAGTGTACACATTTAATTAAATGTTTTAGGCTAAGAAATGTGAGACGGAAATAAAAATGGTCCCGAGCCACGGTTGTCGGTTTTTAATTTAAGTAAAACATAAACGTGTCATAAATTTAAAGAAGAAAAGAAGGAGGGACTAAAAGTGCCAAATGGTCAAAGTTCAATTCTATAAATAGCACCATGTTCACACACTTATAACTCTTTACAAAAAAATTATTTTTCTCTCCTCCCTTGTTACTATATCCGGCCGACCACCACACCACAAACGTCATCACCACCGCTTTATAACATGCATTACGATCCAACTATATTTTCTTAATCCTTGTATCGAGGCCTACGTTCCCCACTAATAAAAACCCACATGCACTAAGTATTTTAGTAGTTGAAACTTGGTTCGAGTTTGGTCGAAATGGGTTAAAAATATTGTTGTTGGTAATAGGTAATGTGATATTGGAAGCTTGGTTTTAAATAAAAATGTTTGGTTTTGTGTTTTGGATGTGTTCGAGTCTCGGCAAAGGAATAAAGGAGACAATTTCGAGCATTGATTTTGCTTGTTATAGCATTGTGAGCACTCTTTTATATTTATTTCGTTTGTTTCGTTCATTTGATTTAATTTTTCTTGTTGCATGGGATGAAATCATAGCGAAAGTTGCGTCGATTAGATTAGTTATGATATGGGTTAATTGAGCGAAGTGAGTAATGTTTATAGACCATTTTGGATATATTGTGAATGGTATTTTTGGTCAAAAATGAATTTTAGTGTGTTTGGTAACGTAAACATTCTGAGGAGAAAGTTTGACACGGAAAACGAGGCACGAGATTTTGTAAAATCTGATTTTTGATTGAGAATCTTGATAGAGCTTTCTTAGACGATCGTTTTGATATAAATTGGAGCTTCTAACTCTTAATAACGAAGAAACTAGAGCGAAAACAAGATTTGAAAAACATATGATTATTTTCAGCTATATTAGAAAATAATAAGTGCTGACAGAAAATTTAATGGTCGTTTTGAGCACTTTCGAGTCCGTTTCAACCTTTCGGCGAAACACGAAAGTTGTTCGGAATGACGTTTTTACCATATAATCTTTTTAGCAAAGTCTCAGAAAATATGATATAGCTGGTTTAAAACCGAATGTTCAAACGCTATGCTTTTTTTATTGAAAGTACAATGAGTTATACAGCAGATTTTTGGAAGGGCAGTTATGGTCATTTACAGTCCAAGATTCAGTATGGTAAAACTAAAAAGTTGTGCTCGGATATCTCGCATAAAACATCTTTCTTTGTCGAAATCGAAGAAAACTTTGATATAACGGGTCTTTAGAGCGGGTCAATTGGGTAAAAAATAAATATAAGATATATAAAAAGTCAAACAAGTCTACGTTTACTTTTGAAAGTCAACGGTAATACAAACACGACGAGTAAAATCAAAGTACGTAAACGCTAATTATTACAAAGAATAGAGAACAATATAAACTTAACGATGGATACGAACGAGGTAAGGTTCTCAACCTAAAAAACTTTCGTAATCAACATATGATAATTTGAAAATCACGCTAGTATGTCGCGGGTTCGATGAGAGTAAATGATAAATACTATTATAAATATAATTGGACACTTAGACTTAATAAAATGTAAAATTCCGAATATATAACTTTCCAAAATAAAAACTTTCCTCAAAAAGAAAATATTTATATTAAGCAAATGTAGAGATATAAATAAAAAAAAATGATCATAACCCTACTATGTGTGGTTTTAAGGATCTAAGGCGCAAGTAGAATTCTCGTCACCTGTCTAACAAAAAATAATATTATATATATATATATATATCTATATACTATTATATGTTGATACGGTGTACGCATCGTTGATCATACTTTTCGGTATAGTAATTGAGCGGCGTAATTTATAGGTTGTGATCGTGTTCGTTGATTTTCCGTTGATTGTTTCGACTTCTTGATCTTCGGCTTCGATCAAAGTAAGTTCATAGCCCCGCTTTTAAGTGTTTTAAATGTTTTAAACCCGCAAGGGGGATACTTGCTTGTTTTGAAAATAGAACTTAAAGGGTATGATGAAAAATAATGATTCATTCACCTACTGAGTTATAAGCCATTTTACTGTGTACCCTTAATTGTCCTTGTTTGTTGGGAACGTTAAAGCATTAATAGATCTATTGTGGTTTGACAACCCTGTCCCGGGGTTGAATCGTGGTGACACCCGGAACGGACATTTTGTGGAAAGAATGGGAGAAGGGGCATACTTCTGACATTATTTCTTCCTGCCGTGATGAAATCTTATAGTGTCGGTGCATGGGCTCATTTAGTTGGAAATCAATATTTTTATAACTTGACTTACGAGCCAATATTATACATTTTATTGAACCAAATATGTGTTCTAACTGTTATTTGCAAATTCTATGAATTCACTCAACGTTTTGTTGACCTTTTTAAGCATGTATCTCAGGTTAGTTGCTGTTGATGGCTTGGATGGGACGGAACGCGGATATCAAGGACGGTGTCTCGGTGAACAGTGTCGTTTAATAAAAACAATGTTTTAGAAATGGAAGTCGTGTTAAGACTTGTAAAAGTAGAATTATCTATTGTCTTTTGGGACCTATGTAACTCTGATCTTTCTAATAAATGAAATTGTGTTTTATAAACGTATCTTTGAACGTTTACTGGGACTCGTGTGCATGTATTATGAAGTAGCACCCCAATTGTTGTATTCCGCTGCGTATCGTAGTTTGGGGGTGTTACAGAGTGGTACCAGAGCACGAGTTGTAGTGAACTAAGTCGTTTTACAAAACTTGGACTACAACTGTTTTCGGAAAATTTTCACGAGTCTTTCACCGTTGTCCGATATCCGCGCGCGCATCGTTCCCGATCCTTAGAAGCCTTATGTGGTATATTTGATTGCATATTATGTGCGTAACAAGTGGTTGACACTTGGTACAAGTAATAATTATATATATGTATATATATATATATATATATATATATATATATATATATATATATATATATACGGCATCCGTTCTATGGTATACGATTATATATATCTTGATATTCGCTTCTTGCGAAGAGTTTAATTTCTTTAAACATTTCGATGCGATATGATAAAATTATTTTGATACGTGATGAAAACATCGTTGTTATACGATTATCTTCGAAACTTTTTCGCGACTTTACTTTTCATCTTTTGGTGATGTTGATTCGTCGTAGTTTGTCGATCCCATTGGGTGACTTATTGTTCGACTCCGAGTTCGAATATTTTCCCATTGCTTTTAAATCGCATATGTTGTTTCGTAACCTATTGTTTTGAAATTTTTCAGTTGATGGGAGTGTGACTTTTATATGTCATCCCATAACCCTTCATTGTTTTGGAAAACGGTTATTAATTTATTCTCGCGTAACGTGTCGTTTGGAAACAACTATTTTTGAAACTTTCAAATAAAGTTTGGCATTGTGTTTTCGACTTCTCTCGTATCGACCTCTAACTTAGTAATCATGAGTGTTTTGCTTTATGGATGTCTATGAGTTTTATGTTTGAAAGAGTGTTAAGTCATTGGGTATGGCTTTGTATTGGCGTTTGGAGGAATTAAAATGGTGTTTGGTTGGATTTTGAAATGGATTTTACGGCAGTTTGTAACCAGCAGGTTGTGGGGTTGATTGTGAATTATTTTTGGTCTTACGGCACCGGGGAAAGCCAATTTAGTATAGTTTGTAACCGTTTAAGGTACAGTGTGGTGAGTTGGATTTAGAATTTTAACTTTTCGAATGAGTGAGACATGGTCGTTTTACTAAAACTAGTCAAATCTGGTATACCGTTGGGAAAAGGAGTATAACTCCATATTTTTGTAATAACTTTTCAAAAAAATAGGGACTCTTAGGGCTATCACCTCCAATTTATTTCACATCAAAAGCATCAATAAATTTCAAATTTCGCTCATTTTCGTAAACTACACAAAAATTTGTCAAATTTTCTTTAAGGACTGCTTTGGGGCTACACAGCTTGTTGATCCGTTTCAAAATAGTATTATTATACATGAAGACCTTGGAAATTTGACTTAGGATGGTATAGAAACCTCTTAGGTACATGTAGAAATTCGGATGGAGTCATATCGACGCCCGAAACGAAAATGAATATCGCCGAAATGGCAATAACTAGTCAAAATTTAGACCAGAAATTTGTACATGATAAAAGATTCAAAACTTATATAAGCACACCTAAATTTTTGTAAAACAGAATGTTTCTAGATATTGAGCAAACTTATATTTGAGCGGTCGTTTCGGCTTTTGCGGATGCACAGTTTAGGAGATACACTCAGTTTAGTGGAGCGATAAAAATTTTGGAAAAAATAGACGGCTTTGATAAATAGGGGTAAAATGGTAATTTTACCTTGGTTCTGAAAGTTATTGGGCTGTGGGCCCTATGTTTCTGGAAAATAGATTTGAAACGCTTTCCGTAGGCGAAAACCTCATATCTTTATCATTCACAGACTAGTAAGTAGGATGATTTTAAGATTTAGGTCCATTGGATTGAGGTTATTGTTGCCTCAGAGTTTTATCTTATCACCGGCGTGGTGATTGTGTACTCTTTAGCTATTACTTATGATTTAGAACTCTAGGAGAGTTCATGTATAGGTAGTTTATGTATTGGAAACTTAGAATCGTTACGGTCGGATGTATTGGCTTTGAAAGCCAATGGTGTATCCCTTTTTGGGAAAATTGGTATGTATGTATGCTATTTTCGGCATTGTTATTACGATTGTCGTAATTGTTTCCGGTTATGAGTTATGAGGAGGTGTCATTGTATAGGTTGTACTATGAGTGAAGCTTGGAGGTCGTGGTTACCCCTGAGGCACTCGGCTTGTGTGAGATTGATTTGACCCCGAGTGTTGGGTGACTTCAATTGGCGAATCTTTCGCATGTGTATGTTACTTGCTTGCATAGTCCATGAGTGGGTATTATTTTTGGTACTTGCTGTGACCGTTGACCAAACTGTATCAAATGATGTTTTGTGAATTGATGATTTTAAAACTGTGAATTGCAATAACGAATTTGTGTGTTGAACAAATGTCGTTGCGCGAATCATATTGACTATGTTGTATAAATTGTTTGTGTAAACAATGGAAAAATGTGTTTTCAAATTTCATAAACTGCCCCTATGGTGTTAACTAAATCTTCTTTCAAACATAAATTAACTTTTAAATAATATACATATAGGAGTTTTTATTCTATAACGTACTATGTGTATGAATAATTTTTTTTAAGAATGGAAGGTGGTGCTATCTTCTTTTCTTTCTTCTGAAATAATTAGATTTTTACTCTTTAATTTTTTTTAAATTTAACTTACGCATGTAGCGTAAGGAAAAGAAACGTTTTGACGAGGAAGGACATGATGTCGTTTGGTCCTCAATTATGCATAACCTGATCAACTATGCATAATTTAGGAAGAACCACGCTATGTCGGATAAATCGTCACCCTTAAAATGCTTGATAATTGAGATAAATGTTTGGGTCAAGTTTCCGGAAGAAGAAAATATTTTTACCCTGTTACGGATTTTTATACAAGTAACCCTATTCTTATCGACTGCATGGAGAGAGTCTCATGCGAGTCATTATGACCGAGTCATCCTGAAGAGGAAATACCTACGGTATTGTTCGAAACGAGTGTGTCTAGAAAGGAGTGAAATCTAGCTATTGGTAATGAAGATCGATGGGTGTTATGAAGATGTGTCAAGACCAAGTGTAGTCGGTGTGCTAGTAAGCAATGGTAGAATTAAGCTACCAAGGGTGTAAATCGGATGTAGATAAAAGGATCTTCTTGGAGATGTAAAGATTCCTAAGGTGGGTGGAAGCTTAGATGGTTTTACTCCCGAGGTTGAAAATGAGAATTTTGAGAAGACTTCTCCTACATTGGATATGTGTTGCCTTTGATGTATCAACTGATGGTTGTGAAGAAGACTTCTTTCCCCGAAAAGGAGAGTAGTGATAGTGTAGTTTGTAATATGCCTTAATCGTCAAGGATCAGGATAAAACACTACACGATACTTGACCCACGGTCAGGTGTAGTGACCCTTACTCCGCGACGTGTCGACTCAAGGGCGTAAAGAATGGCGAATTGATTGGAAACTCTAGCAAAATGGTGACATCCGTTTCCATCCTGGAGGAATGATCGAAGTAGCTAACGCCTTAAGTCAAACGGTATTTAAATTAAGAATGTGAGTGGTTTTTTTGATTCAATGATGTGATTCATCGGGGATATGACGCGATGTATTGGGACTATGCCGATTGTGCTAGTCGCCATGTAAAGACGTTGGAATTTTTGATTTTCGTCGAACAAGCAACGAGCCCGTGATACTTAATTATTTTCTTGATTGTTTTCAATTTGTCTCTTGACAATATGTATTTTAGCGGAATTATTGCCGCTGAATTACGTGCTTTATGTGCTATGTGCTTTGAATGATAAATGAGTGCTTATGTCGCTTTTGTGTTGCCGTGATACGGCTTAGGACGTGAGTGTATGGGTATACTTACTTAAATGAAGATGAAGATTGATTTGAGAGGTGCGCAAGCCAAATAGTCCATTGTCAACTCACAAGCTTGACTATGGTAGGCTAAAACCTAACCGTGAATTAGTCGAGATCATTACCAAAGAGCATGGCCATCCGGCAAGCTCGGTATAATGATCAATCTAATCAGTTGGGAATGAACCCGCTTGATAAGCATAACCATTGCTGAGGCTTTCCAATAAGTAAGCGTGGTTATTTTGCTAAAACTTATAGAAAGCAAGCATGATTGTTGCTAAGCGTGATGATAAGCTAGGTAGAAATATAAAGTCATTTTAATTGTTGAGAATAATTATTTTCGTGTTTTATTTCGAATAATATTGGAGATATTTTTAAAATATTTATTTTTGACGTTTTGCGAGTCGACGTTTGACCGCGCGTTCGTTAACCGTTTCGAGCATCGTAAAAATGTACGACGCGACTCGTTATTATTTTTAAGATCGTAAATTTATTATTTTTATGAATGTCAAAAATTTTGTTCCTTGTCTTGAGCCGGACTCGCGTTTTAAAGTGTACACATTTAATTAAATGTTTTAGGCTAAGAAATGTGAGACGGAAATAAAAATGGTCTCGGAGGAGTAAACCCGGGCCACGGTTGTCGGTTTCAAATTTAGGGTTTAGGGTTTAGGGTTTAGGGTTTAGGGTTTAGGGTTTAGGGTTTAGGGACTAAAACATAGACGTGTCAAAAATTTTAAAAAAAAAGGAGGGACTAAAAGTGCCAAATGGTCAAAGTTCAATGCTATAAATAGCACCATATTCACACACTTATAACTCTTTACAAAAAATTTATTTTTCTCTCCTCCCTTGTTACTATATCCGGCCGACCACCACACCACAAACGTCATCACCGCCGCTTTATTTCCGACATGCATTACGATCCAACTATATTTTCTTAATCCTTATATCGAGGCCTACGTTTCCCACTAATAAAAACCCACATGCACTAAGTACTTTAGTAGTTGAAATTTGGTTCGAGTTTGATCGAAATGGGTTAAAAATATTGTTGTTGGATGAATAAAGAGGGATAAGAGTGATATTGGAAGCTTGTTTTTAAATAAAAATGTCTGGTATTTGATTTTTGGATGTGTTCGAGTCACGCAAAGGAACAAAGGAGACGATTTCGATCATTGATTTTGCTTGTTATAGCATTGTGAGCACTCTTTTATATTTATTTCGTTTGTTTCGTTCATTTGATTTAATTTTTCTTGTTGCATGGGATGAAATCCGAGCGAAACTTGCGTCGATTAGATTAGTTATGATATGGGTTGATTGAGCGAAGTGAGCAATGTTTATAGACCATTTTGGATATATTGTGAATGGTATTTTTGGTCAAAAATAAATTTTAGTGTGTTTGGTAACGTAAACATTATGAGCAGAAAGTTTGACACGGAAAACGAGGCATGAGATTTTGTAAAATCTGGTTATTTTTTTATTTTTTTATTGAAAAATATGATAGAGCTTTCTTAGACGATCGTTTTGATATAAAATGAAGCTTCTAACTCCTAATAACGAAAAAACTAGAGCGAAAACAAGATTTGAAAAACATGATTATTTTCAGCTATATTAGAAAATAATAAGTGCTGACAGAAAATTTAATGGTCGTTTTGGGCACTTTCGAGTCCGTTTCAGCCTTTCGGCGAAACACGAAAGTTGTCCGGAATGAAGTTTTACATAAAAAAAAATTTTAGTCAAAGTCACGAAAATATGATATAGCTGGTTAAAACCGATGGTCAAACTGCTGCGTTTTTATTGAAAGTACAAGTTACAGCAGATTCTTGGAAGGGCATTATGGTCATTTTCTGTCAAGATTCAGGTCTTGGCTAAAACTAAAAAGTTGTCCGGAATATCGTTTCGCATAAAACTTCTTCTTTGTCCGAATCGTGAAAACGTGATATAACGGGTCGTTTAGAGCGGGTCAGATTTGGATAAAAATAAATATAAGTATAAAAGTCAAACAAAGTCTAGCGTTGACTTTTGAAAGTCAACGTGTTAATACTAAACTTGTCGGGTATAATAAAAGTAAGTAAACGCTATTATTACTAAGAGTAAGACATTTTAAACTTAACGATGGATACGAACGAGGTAGGTTCTAAAAATAGAAACTTTCGTAATAAACGATATGAGTAATTGATAATCACATTGAATGTCGAGGGTTCGATGAGGTAAATTAATACTATTATAAATATAATTGGACAACGAGACTTACTAAAAATGGTAACTTTCCGAATATAGTAACTTTCCAAAAATAAAAAGTTTCCTAAAATAGAAAGTTTTTGATTAAGTTATGTGAGATATAAATAAAAAAATGATCATAACCTAATATTGTGGGGTTTTAGGATCTAAGGCGCAAGTGGATTTCTCGTCACATGTATATATATATATATATATATATATATATATATATATTATATATATATATATATATATATATATATATATACGATTTTGTTGATACGGTGTACGCATCGTTGATCATACTTTTCGGTATAGTAATTGAGCGGCGTAATTTATAGGTTGTGATCGTGTTCGTTGATTTTCCGTTGATTGTTTCGACTTCTTGATCTTCGGCTTCGATCAAAGTAAGTTCATAGCCCCGCTTTTAAGTGTTTTAAATGTTTTAAACCCGCAAGGGGGATACTTGCTTGTTTTGAAAATGAGAACGCCATTTGATGAAAAATATGATTCCATTCACTATTGAGTATATGCCTTTTACTGTGTGACCGTTAATTGCCTTGTTGTTGGTGAACGTTAATGCATTAAATAGATCTATTGGGTTTGACAACCCTGTCCTGGGTTTGAATCCGTGGTGAGCACCCGGAACGGACATTTTGTGGTAAGTAATGGGAGAAGGGGCATACTTCTCGGACATTATTTCGTCCTGCGGGATGAATGTGTTAAGTGTCGGTGCATGGGCTCATTTAGTTGGAAATCAATATTTTTATAACTTGACTTACGAGCCAATATTATACATTTTATTGAACCAAATATGTGTTCTAACTGTTATTTGCAAATTCTATGAATTCACTCAACGTTTTGTTGACCTTTTTAAGCATGTATCTCAGGTTAGTTGCTGTTGATGGCTTGGATGGGACGGAACGCGGATATCAAGGACGGTGTCTCGGTGAACAGTGTCGTTTAATAAAAACAATGTTTTGGAAAATGGAAGTCGTGTTAAGACTTGTAAAAGTAGAATTATCTATTGACTTTTGGGACCTGTGTAACTCTGATATTTCTAATAAATGAAATTGTGTTTAATAAACGTATCTCTGAACGTTTACTGGGACTCGTGTGCACGTATTATGCAGTAGCACCCCAATTGTTGTATTCCGCTGCGTATCGTAGTTTGGGGGTGTTACAGAGTGGTACCAGAGCACGAGTTGTAGTGAACTAAGTCGTTTTACAGATCTTGGACTACAACTGTTTTCGGAAATTTCCACGAGTCTTTCACCGTTGTCCGATATCCGCGCGCGCATCGTTCCCGATCCTTAGAAGCCTTATGTGGTATATTTGATTGCATATTATGTGCGTAACAAGTGGGATACACTTGATATAAGTAATGATT
>BQNB010168679.1:0-13863 GCA_026074375.1 Tanacetum coccineum
CTTGCTTTCAGATCTATAAGATCATTCTCAAAGAACTCAGCATTCCGAGCAACAAAAACTTTGTTCTCAGATGGGTTGTAAAAACCTTTGGGTATCCTACGAAGATACACCTAAAAGATCTAGGATCAAGCTTGTCAGGTTTGGTAAGTGTATCACGCTTAACAAGTGCCTTACAACCCTAGACTTTTAATAAGATAGCTTAGGGGCTTGCCCATGCCATATTTCATATGGTGTCTTTTCAACCTTCTTAGTTGGAACCATGTTGAGAATGCGTGCAACAATCTCAAGTGCATAATCCCAAAAGGACTTTGGTAGAGTAGTTTGACTCATCATGGATCGAACCATGTCTAGCAATGTTTGATTTCTCTTCTTTGACACACCATTATTTTGTGGCGTGTAGGGAGGAGTGCGATGGGCAATGATCCCATGCTCCTTTAGATGATCTAAAAACTCTTGACTCATATATTCACCCCCACGATTAGAACATAGTGACTTAATGGTCTTCCCGAGTTGGTTTTCTACTTCCTTTTGAAATACCTTAAAGGTTTCAAACACTTCATGTTTATGTTTCAGCAGGTAAACATAACCATAATGACTGAAGTCGTCAGTAAAAGTGATGAAGTAGCTAGCTCCTTGTCTAGACACAATTCTAAATGGGCCACATACATCGGTGTGTATTAATCCAAGTAGATCTTTAGCCCTTTCCACTTGATGTGAATAGGGTTTTCTTGCCATCTTACCAGACAAGCATGAAACATACTTTCCTAATAACTCAATGTCAATAGAATTGATAAGTCCATCTTGTTGCAACTTTTCAATACGTTTCTTGCTAATGTGTCTAAGACAACAGTGCCACAAGAGAGAAGAGTCTAAATTAATTTTAGCTCTTTTATTGCTAATTGCATACATAAAACTATCGTTTGTATTAGAACAAGACATATCAATTTTAAAAATACCATCCCGTAGGACAGTCATAAAATAAACCATATTATTCTTTGAAACTAAAATAACATTGTTTTCATCAAATCGGTTAATAAAACCGTCATCAAACAAACATAAAACTAAAATAACACCTCTAGTAATAGAGGGAGCATAATGACAATTGTTCAAGACAATAACTAATCCACTAGGGAGCTCTAAATGATAAGTACCAATTACTTCAACGGCTGCACGATGACCATCGCCCACGTACAGACTCAAAGCACCTGGTTTTAGCTTCTTACTTCCCCGTAGGCCCTGAGTAGTAATACAAATACTAGTACCACAACCAGTGTCATAAATCTAAGATTTACTAGGGAAAGAATAGAGTTCTATGGTGAAAATACCTGAAGTGCTAGCTCCCTGAGATAGCTTCTTCTTTTTCATCAACTCGGCGAGATATACGAGACAGTTCCTTCTCTAGTGCCTTATTTCACCACATTGGTGGCAAATGGTGTCCTTTGCTGGGTTATCCTTCTTAGGTGGTGGAGGAGTCTTAGGTTTAGGAGCAAATGGCACATTGTTAGGTGCATAGCCTATCTTGCCTTTGCCTTTACTATGACCCTCCTTAGCAGCTTTGTGCGGTTTATTTTTCTGGTTTTTCTGAACCCTTCCTGCTCGTATTGCATGAAGTGCAAGATTATCATCTTTCTTTGGCAGCGTATCTTCATGCAGCTTAAGCATGGCATGTAATTCATTCACGGTTTTCCCCATGCCGTGCATATTGTAATTCTGCACGAAGCTGTCAAAATCCTTATTCAGAGAGACTAAGATAAGACTCACTGCAATATTTTGACCAAATGGTTGACCAAGTCGCTCCAAGTTATTAATGTAGCCCTTCATATTAAGAACATATGAGCTAACTGATTGACCTTCCTCCTGCTTGCACGTGTGAAATTCTCTCACAATCTACAAAAGTTCCTGTTCAGCTTGTTTAGAAAACATTGCTTTTAGCTCCTGGATCATGTCATAAGCACCATGATGAGCTAGATTCCATTGGATATCTAGGCTCATGGTTAACAGCATGAGCACAACAACTTCCTTTTTCCCTTTGACCCCGCATGAGGAACTTGCTGTCCAGGAGGTGCAACAGGTGCTGCAGGAATAGGATGCTCAAGGTAAATTTCCTTGTCTTTAGTTGAAAGTACCAAACATAGTTTTCTGTACCAATCAATGAAGTTGGGTCCAGTGAGTTTTTGTTTCTCAAAGAAACTCCTGAATACCAAATTGTTTCCGACTGAGGTAGTCATCTACAATAAAAAGTTCAAACAATTAGTATTTTTGATAATTACATTCTTAATAGAATTAACTACCCAATTAATTTACTAATTAAGACTAAGATCCAACTTGACCTCCCACTTATTACCAAAGGTCTGACCAGGGCGTAAACAAGTGGGGCAAGAGGTAAACGACGAGCGTTAATTGCATTTTAATGCAACTCTTAGATTTATGATACTTGTCAAAACATTAGTAATCAGGTAATAATGTTAAGAGCATGTTTAGTAGCATCTTATGCCTCGGGTCCAAGGTCTGACCAAGCCTACTCGAATTAAGTCGACCAAGCAAGAACTTGCAAAAATCGTCAGAGGTCTGACCAGTGTACGAAATTCACCATGGGTTGGTAGGGCCCTAAGGTCTGACCAAAGCGGTTAAACCAATTGCACATGTTCTAGGTTGGCTGACATAGACTTAAAATTTTCCTAGGGGTATGCACATAAAAGTGTTAAAACGTGTAGCATGTAAACAACTTTGTAGTTCCAATTTTTTAAAAACCTTTAATAATGACACTGTAGTGACATACCATGGTTCACGGTAACTCCAATCGAACTCGCAAAGAAGCGGAGAAACAGGTCAGCGCGAAGCATATTAAAAACCTTATTTCTTTAGGGAATTACGTAAAAACAACCCGCCTTAAACTTCTCTTATATTTTGTTCTAGTGGATGAGCCGTATTTTCCATGAGTCCATAGCGTCCAGTTTTTAATTCAAGAAAAATAAGTTTCATTAGTTTAACATCTTATTAATTTTTTACAAAAATAGTTTTCCACGAAACAAATGGTTGGTCACTATGAGCATGCATTAGGCGTGTATAATTAATAGACATACATCAATATCATCTTTTTGGACATATGGCATATTTATTTAGGCAGGCATTAAATAAACATGCATACATAGATTCATAATAAAAAAGATGACATTAAGCATACAAGTAAACATATAAAATCCGAGTTCTCTCGCGAGTCTTCCCCAAATAGAGAACCATAAGACCCTCACTAGGTTTTCTGCTAAGTGCCTAGATCGCCCCATTCATCACATAATCGTGCTTGAGTGGGTCTTATAGCCAGAATAGACAATAATAAAAAAGGAAGCATACATGCTAAATTGACAATTTTAATTTTTCCTTTTTAACCTATATTAACTTTTAATAGAATTCAAGATCAAGATCTACATATTTTATTCATCTTATGGCAAGAATTTTAATATCATTGTCATATTTTACTAGTAAAACATAAATAAAATATCAAACGCAGCAGATCATAGCATATGTTTCAATAATAGGCATCTAAACTAGGCGTATAATTAAAACATAAACGTGTAACCCATAAAGTTAAAACGAGTTGACTCGTGATGCCACTATTAGGATTTAACATCTAGCTAACCAAGTAGCTACGAGTACACAACGGATTGGACCTAGTAATAGCGTATGGTTACCACATAATAAGAAGTAAATAAAAAGCGTACCTCTTAGCCAATTGATCAAGAAAACAAATAAGCGATTAAAGCAATCACCTCTACGAGTGCTCACACAGTCATGTCAACCGAATATGTTAAGCTTGTCTAGACTTAACTTCACAAACCAACAACCCTTGTATAATAACCGATTACCAAACAACTTCTTGACTTGTAACCAAAAACCAAATCACCGAATTAGGGTTAGAATCGAAACCCTAATACCAAAAATCTAATAACCGAAAATCAAACAACCCGAACCCTTGTTAGGATTTTAATCTTTGATCAGGAAACTAATGAAACAACTCGTGTTATAAACCTTGAACGTCTATCTTGGAAGAACAAGAGAGATTCGATTAAAATCTTAATGGTTTAATCGAATTAGGTGTAGAGTTTACAACCGAAAATCAGACACCCCTAGTTGAGAGTTCTGTAAATTCGGTGGGAAGGAAAAACAAAGAAACTAAAACTGTTTTGAGGGTTTTTTGGAAGTTGTGTGTTGTGAATAATGAGTTAGATATCAAGGGTATTTATAGCCCTTGAATCCTACTCTTGATAAACTAGGAAACAAGTCCCATCCTTATCAAAACACATCTTTTCCTTTTTTCCTACTCCATATTTATCTAAACCAAACCTGGAACCCATGGAATATTCAATATTCCGGGTTTGGGTTTTGTCCAATTTAGTCCCTGGTTATAATTGTGAAGTATAGAACGTATTCTTACATGTATTAAATTGTGTGCTCCCCAATAGGCTCACATATCGTAATGTATACGCGCTATTACAGCCACGATCCACTACCATTAACCCAACATTTATATAAGTTGTCATGTGTGTCGGAGGATATAGATTGGCATTTTTTAAAGCAATACAAACTTTGGCATTCACTTATGGTCTTGCTGCATTGAGATATTCGGAAAAATCAAGAGGATGTTGATCGAGCATGAAGGATAAAGATTATGAATTGCTGCAAAAGATTGAAACACATGCATGTACACTTATTTGATAGTGGTCATGTATTACACTTACTTGGAAGTTGTGAAAGGAAACTACACAAGGGACTGAACGTGAACATCAAACCAAGTTACCTTTGTTAAACACGTCTTCAAGCTCAAGCTTAGTTTTTACCACGTGCAACATGATTGAGATACCAATGACTTTTGTATCAGTTATATCCTCCCGTGGCATATAATTTTACCCGGTAGAGTATAATTTATGGTATAATGTTTTTATACATTTTTTTTACTTTTATTGCATGTTTCTTTATGGAAATATGGCCATGAGGATTCACTGTTGTAGATTGAATAATAAGGCAAACGAAATGTTAACTATGTATACGCTTATTCACGATAATTATTATGACCGGCCGAAATTAAGCACTTTACCAATGATAAGTCAGTTTGAAAATCAATTAACCTTAAAAAATTTTGTTGTTGCCTAAACTAAATTATGTATACACTTATTCTCGATCATCTCAATAATCAGTATTAAAAGTGTTTGTAGCTGTCTTCATTAATTAAAAGAGCCAATTTCAAAAATGGCCCATTGTTGCTTAAGACGGTTCTTACTTTGGTTTTATTACATTTTAGACAAATATGACTAGCACACGAAAACCGTGCTTCGTTTAATAATAAGCTTGATTGTTACTTATTCACAGCCATCTAAGTTATCATAGTTTAAGTACAAATTAGAATTCTAAAAATTACAGAGTAATAGAGAACTGCTATTTACTTTTACTTACTTTTACATCCAACTTTTAAATTTATTTTCTTTTCTTTGGCCACATGTTTCGAAGTTAATATATATGTGACAGAGTGATGCAAATTTAATTCATCTGGAGGTTAGTTTATTTAAAACATCTACTGATTGATCATTTTACAAAAAATGTTAGATATCTCATACGATGATTTTTTCAAACAAAATGATAGTCTTTGTTGAAGGCATGTAGTCAAAGGATCGTGTCTCTAACATAAATTTAGGTTAAAAAACGGGGATTTTTTTAAAATTGAAGAGAATTTAACAATAATAGTAATATAAGATTTTTATCAATAATTTATTACAGTAATTGTTTAATGAAAAGGAGTTAGAAGTAAAGTTAATAAAAATCTTATGTACATTTTTTCATTTAATTTTCGTGGAGTTTATTTTTGCACAGTGGTGTGCACAAGGGATCTTTAAACCCAGTAAATTTTTTATATAATACATATGAGGAAAAGAAAACCTTTCGATTTAGCCAAACAGAGGGTAAAAACTTCTCTATAGTCTTTTATCATTCAATTTTTTTTTATTTTGAAATTCAAAATGACACTAAACAAAAGTTTTAGTTTTGTCGTACATTTAAAGAAAAATCATCGTTTAATCGATTATGTCATGCTCATGAACGTATTACATTGTTTAGTGTTGAGAAGACATAAAAATAACAACACAAAACTCAATAAATTCTTTGCATGTTAATGTTAAGGCATCCACTATAGTGGGTTTATGAAAAGGTCTATAAACATGAAAAATTTTATGTTTCATTTCAACCATAGTAGACACTCATTTCATGTCTATGTGATTGAAGATGGGGGGGGGGGAGGGGGGGGGGGGGGGGGGGGGGGGGGGGGGGTGGGGGGGGGGGGGGGGGGGGGGGGGGGGGGGGGGGGGGGGGGGGGGGGGGGGGGGGGGGGGTGGTCCTAATTCTGAACTCTTTGATTAAATTGAATGCATTTAATTCATTTGTTATATAAGACACTTTATGACGTTGTAAAGGTTTATATTATAGTTAATGTAGGTTTATAATATCAAAAGTCTAAAATTTATTGATGTATATGTATAAAACTTTCTAAATGATTATCATATTGGGTTGCTTTAAAAAGTTTTTTTTGAACAGGCAACTTTATTAGAAACACTAGCAGAGCTATACAATTTCAAGAAATCAATATGGGTTGTTGAATCAACTATCCCATCTTAACTTAGAATCTCACACATCTAGCTTTCACCAACAAAAATGATCGTAAAACAATATCGTTCGACAATGGACTCTTTAAGATGTTTGTACTCGCGAAAAAAGTAATTAGTTCCGAATTTCCACAAAACACCACGTAACCATAATAAACAACTTCCAAAATAAACCTTTAAAGTTAGAAGCATGACGACACCGATTTGAAAACCAAGACGAGCCATTCTGCATGCGATGAAAAAGTTTGCACTCCAAAATTCACCATTAGGGACAAAATAATCTTGTCAATCTCTAGCAAGAACAATTGAAGGATAGTGAGAAGTATCTTCAAGAATCGATCACACAAGGGATCTGACTGCGATTCAGTATCGACATTCCTTTGGCCGCGATTCGCTCGAGTAGGCAAACGATCAAGAGCATTTCCATAGCAATAATATTAACTTTAATCGGAATATTTGTAACCCACCTCGGTAGGAACATCCACCTAGGAAGAAAACAACTCATCTACAAAAAAAAAAAAAAAAAAAAAAAAAAAAAAAAAAAAAAAATTCCTCACGTCTTTAAACGAAAAGACCCCGTCTCCATTCAATCACTAACCCATCTATCATTCGGTTGGGACAAAATAACCAAAATGAGTAAGCTACAAGATGCTCAAGCTGCTGTTCTTCAATACTCCTCTACATTACGGCGAAAAGAAGAAAACAAGAGGGGACTGGAGTTTACAGGCTACCGATATATCTTTCACTGTAATCTAAAGCAAACAGCGAGGAGCAAAACTGATAAAGTGCAATCGCGTTCAAAGTTTTCCATAAACCGAGTGTGCAACCCTATTAACAATCCTAAATCTTGCAATGGGAGAACATAAACGCCTTGATCGTTGAGGTAATTAACTATTAGGATTTTATTGAATTCCTGTCTGTAAGGATATGAGGGTAGAAGATCTGTAATACTTGATCCGTGAATGCAGAAAATAACTGATATAAAGAGTATTTTTGAATGGATAGCGCCATACCCACTTCGCAGATGACCTCTATTAAGGGCAAAAACTAGAAACCCTAAGCCTCGACATTCTTAGTGCGAGTATCAGTATGACAAGTAACCCACGTAATTCTGTTCGATCTCCTTCTTGAATACCATTGAAAAAAATTTCTACTGATAGGATTTTCCATCTTGTTAAGGAACTGTTTCGGGGACCTTAAATATAGACGATGTTGTAATCGTGGAGTGAGACCAAGAACCGATTTTTAAGGAGAGTGAGGCGGGCCACCTTTAGACAGAGTTTTAAGCTTCCATTTGGAAAAGTCTTTCGTGAGCTGTGATACGTCTAACCCAAGAATTAACCATTTGACATATTCACCTCCTACCATAATTCCCAAGTATTTAAAGGAGTTCTTCATCACGAAATCCAGACTCGCAGCAGCTTCAGATAATACATTCGACCCACGATCCCCACACATCCGATGAATATGACTTTTTTTGAGGTTAATCGCATTCCTGAAAGTAAGGTAAAAGTTAATTGAAGAATATTCAAAATACCCTTTTAATTCTCTTTAGACCTTTCCGCCAATAAAAATCGCGTCATCCGCATAAAAAATGATTGAGAGATGGTGAGAGCATCATTCAATCCGTAAACTGATGATAAATACCCGCATTCAACAGCACGTTGATAGAAAGATGAGAGACTCCATAATAAGAGATGAACATAAAAGGAGCCAATGGGTCTCCCTGCTTTCAATCCTCGCTGAAACTGAAACTTGATGTAGGACTTCCATGTCAATTATAAACGAAGCGTTTACCGAATGAAGACTGCCTCTTGGAATCCAGGACCGCCTCTGACCCAAACCCCAAAAGCATTAAGAACATCATCTAGGTAGTCCCATCTAATAGAATCATATGCTTTAGCAAAATCCACCTTAAAAAACATAGCCTGCTGATTTTTATATTTACACCGGAGCCATATCTCATTAATAATAAAATGGACCGTCAAGAAAAGTTGCGGTTAGAAGGAAAGCTGTCTGAAGTTTGAGATGAGAATCGGAGATTAAAAGACAAACGTTGTAGCAAGGAATTTTGGTAACAACTTTATATAGGCTTTCCCAATTAGGCTAATAGGCCTATAACCACTGACCTGTTTTGGGTAGTCTAAGGTTTTGAATGAGTGTAACAAGAAGGAGTTACATCCAGTGCGAAAAACCGTGTTCGAAAAAAACCATTTGCAGGCTATCACAAAAAAATGTAGTCCCAACATTGTCACAAAACTTGCGGAAGAATTCAAAAGTAAATCCATCCGGACCTGGAGATTTGTTCTCTCCACATCCCCAAACAGCTTTGCGAATTTCTTCGTCTGAAACCGATGCTTCCAAATCGAACTGTCAAAAGTCAACCGATTAGGATAAAATATAATTATTTCTGCCACTGGCGCGTACCCGGGTCATTAAATCTATCCGCAAAAGTGATTACGAAATTCATCTTTAACAGAATGGTTCGTCACCCATTCTCCTTCAATCATTATACCCTCTAAACTTGAAAGGTTGGCACGCTTTCTATTTAATGATTACCATGAAAAAAACTTAGAATTTTCGTCTCGTCTTTAGCCTCATCTAACTTTCGCCTTTTGTACCAAAACATTATTAACGAGGAGTTTAATTTACTGTAACTGGTGCATAGCTTCCATACGAGACAACAAATACATCATCTGTACACTTCCTCCTTGGTGTTACAACTTATCAATGTCTCGCTAAGCTTATTCTTGACTCTCTAATACTATTTGACTGTATATTTTTATAATCCTGCCACCCATTTACGTATTTCCGTTCTTTAATAATTGAGCTTATTTTTGAATCTTAATCATCCATTGCTTATCTCATGAATAAAAGAGTTCCAGGTGGGACGTAATAATTTGATCGAAACCAGGATTAGGAGCCATAAGAATGGTATAAGCTGAAACGGCGTAGCTCCAAATATCAACGGCATCTCCCGGAGATAAAAGTGGACGATGATCCGAGAGGTGTCTATCTAGACAACTGCGGGTTATGAGGAGGACAAAACATGAAAGAAAAACCTATCTGTCACCAAGAAACGATCTAATTTTACTCATTATAGATACCCGATAGGATGAGCCCATGTGAAAGAGTACCCTTCCAATTGAGCTTCATTATGACCCGCATTAGAAATAAAATGAATTAACGAACAAAGCTCCTTTGGCATGAAAAGTAGAACTCCCATCTATCCTCTTTTCATATAACTTCGGAAATCCCAATCACCATACCACCCACCATTCCATGATTGATAGAGAAGCAATGGAAGAAATCCACATAGTTAACATTTAGAAGCGGATGATTTGAGGGGCATAGACAGATATAATTATTAATTTTTGAATCTTCCTTGGAATTCCACGTACCATACAAGTAGCAAACACAAAAGGTTTTATTACATTTTAGACAAATATGACTAGCACATGAAAACCGTGCTTCGTTTAGAAATAAGCTTGACTGTTACTTATTCACAACCATCTAAGTTATCATAGTTTAAGTACAAATTAGAATTCTAAAAATTACGGAGTAATAGAGAACTGCTATTTACTTTTACTTACTTTTACATCCAACTTTTAAATTTATTTTCTTTTCTTATTGCCACATGTTCGAAAGTTAATCATCATAGTGACAGAGTGTGCAAATTAATTCATCTTGGAGGTACGTTTATTTAACATCTACTGATGTTATCATTTTACAAAATGTAGATATCTCATACGATGATTTTTTTCAACAAAATGATAGTCTATGTTGAAAATGAAGTCAAAAGGCATCCTGACTCAAAACATACATTAGTAGGTAAAACGGGTTAAAATTAAAGAAATTTGACAAATAGTATAAAAAGTATTTTATCAATAATTTATACAGTAATTGTTTAATTAAGGAGTTAGAAGTAAAAGTTAATAGAAAAGAACTTATTAAACAGTTTTTCATTAAATTTCGTTATTTTATTTTTGCGGTGGTTTTGCGCAATGGATCTATTAAACCAATAAATATTTTATATAATCATATGAGAAAAGAAAAAAAAGCCTTTTAGAAAGACAAATAGCAAATAATCTGTAGTGAAAATAGGTCCCAAGCCTTTACAAAGAGCCAACTTTCGTTTTAGCAACTGAGGGTTAAACCTTATTCATATAGTTTTTTATCCAATCAATTTTTTATTTTGAAATCAAAATGACATTTAAAACAAAAGTTATGTTTTGTCTATTACATTTAAAATAGATAATATTCATCGCGTTTAATCGATTATGTCATGCTCATGAACGTATTACATTGTTTAGTGTTGAGAAGACATAAAAATAACAACACAAAACTCAATAAATTCTTTGCATGTTAATGTTAAGGCATCCACTATAGTGGGTTTATGAAAAGGTCTATAAACATGAAAAATTTTATGTTTCATTTCAACCATAGTAGACACTCATTTCATGTCTATGTGAAATGAAAAGGTCCTAATTCTTGAACCTCTTTATAAATTGAATGCATTTAATTCATTTGTTATATAAGACACTTTATGACGTTGTAAAGGTTTATATTATAGTGAATGTAGGTTTATAATATCAAAAGGTCTAAAATTTATTGATGTATATGTATAAAACTTTCTAAATGATTATCATAGTGGATGCTCTTAAAATGCTAACACTTAATTCATATTTTAGGTTCAAAGTTTTTGACACAAAATTCATATCACTGGAGAAAACGATACCTCACACGTTATTAGAATGGAGGTGTTACAATATGGAATAAAACAACTCGCTATTTGTAAGAGAACGAGTCAGAATTTAACCCGCGCGTTGCGGCGGGGGCTAATTTGTTATTGTCACGTGTGGGTTAAGCGAATTTTTTTGTACCATTTTATTACAAAAAATTACATTTTGGGGTGATATTTGTTATTCGTACCTTTTTTTTAAGGCTTTAACAAAGTTAGGACGTGGGCCAAAATGAGAAAAAAAATCATAAGTAGATAAAAGTTGAAGGTACGTTTTCTAATTTTTTTTTATATTAAACTGCAACATTTTTTATAAAATCGTGCGTATGTCAGAAGCATTGCAATATTGGGCTCGTTTTGTTCGCAGTTCGTCGTAAATAGTTAAAAAGTTGAGGGTACGTTTTTGTAAAAAAGGATAAAAAATTCTCCCTATTTTATGTCGCCATTTTTTTTATTTTTTTATTTTGCCTACTGCCACAATTGTAATATATTAAACTTCAACATTTTTTATAAAATCTTGCGTATTTCAGAAGCGTTGCAATATTGGTCTCGTTTTGTTTGCAATTTGAAGATCTTTCTGCGGGTATTTTTTAATCTGAATGAAACGTCGTAAATAGTTAAAAGTTGAGGGTCCGTTTTAAAATATTTTTTTTAACTTCTTGGGCAAGTGTTTGAGCCATATTGTGGGCCACCTTTTGGCCCAGATCTTGGCTATTGTTTTGCACTGTAGCTTGTACTGTTCAATGTCAAATGTATGTATGTATAATGTCGCATAACATTTTTCTTATTATCATTTTAAGAATAACTCTTATGGAAATTTATTCTTAAGGTGTTATTATACATACCCCTGCGGCCCATTTTTTACCCCTTTCACCCACCTTTTATCCTTTTTATCAGTTTACATTTCGTATTTTTTTCTTGAATACTTTATTTTTTACCCATTTTGAAAACGACATAGCTTGCTCTCCAAACTACTATCTTACCAATATGAAAAGATGATACAGGTAAACCTTTACCAAACCCTTTTCTGTTTTTGAATATTCATAAATTTTTATCCTTCGACTAATTGACGTATGTCAGTTATTTAGAATATTGTAACCGTGTAACGGTGGTGATTTAATAAGAATTTGAGAATTTGATGTTTTAAAAATATATAACAAAATCCTTTTTAGAGGTTATTATTATGTTATTTTAGTTTCGGGTGGTTGACCCGTGAATTTTGAGAAATGCCGAAAAATGAGTCCCGACACGTCCGTTAATGTCCAAATAAGTTTTTGGTAAAAAAAGAATTCAAATATAAAATAAGTCAAGTAAATACTCTACATTATTGGATAAATATTTTATAAAGTGGATAAAATGCACGTAACTTAGAAGAATATTTTACGGTCGAGTTTTATGAACTTTTAAGTGATCCCGACACGAAAACGATAACACCCGGGGGCTTTGGATGCCATGGCCGGTCAAGACAAGAAAAGGGAACAAGGGTGAGCTATAAATTATACTAATAGTTGTCCTAACATAATTTTTATTCCATATTAGTTATATGTTTGATCATAATCATGCATTTCATCATTTGTTTTCAAAATATCACACACACTTTTCTCTCTTTCTTTCTCTTGTCTAGTCCGAACACCTAGAACACATACACTTTGATTTTTAAAAACTTTGATAAAAAAACATGAGAGTTTGGGTACTTCCGGGTTGATTCTAGTGCACGGGTTAGCATTTAAGCAACGTTTGGGTTGTCCGGTTTGCGTCAAAATTTATTTTGAAGACCATTTTTGTAAGTCTTTCAAATTTATTTTTAACTTGTACTTTTGGATTGCTAGTGATGCATAAATGTTAGTTGTACGACCCGATCGTTTAAAATCGAAAGCGAAAAATTTACAAATGGTATAAATGGTTCTTTTTTTGGTTCGAATGGAATAAGAGAAATATAAGGTTTTGTTAGTTTTGATATTGTGGTCGTGATGGTTAAAAAACATATATTTGCTATGTAGCTTGTTTTGTATATAGCTTATTTTGGCTTATTTGTTGGTTCGAATAGCTTGTTTTGAGCTTAATAGCTCACGGCAAAAAGGGGAATATACAAGAAGGGTATTTTTGGTTATTACCCTAGTATGTCGTATTTTGTGGACTAAATATTATAGCTTATGGTGATAACCAAATGCGATACGTAGCTTATTAGCTTAATTTTAAGCCTAATATTCATATTTTTGAGCATATGGGCTCACGGCCCAATAAGCCTTGGTGAGCCGTGGCTTAACTAGGGTTTATTGTGGTCCAGGTTACTTATTTACTTATTGATTTGAACTTATATATGTTATTGGGCCTTGGTTTTGGGCTTAGAACGTATTTTAGATATGTAAAAAGTATAATGGCCAATAAGCTTTAACTAGTTGTTTTGGGAGTTTTGACGAGCTTTTGGAAAGTGAAAAATACTTATGAAGTTATATTGAAAGTCATTTTGAGAAA
>BQNB010168680.1:0-13863 GCA_026074375.1 Tanacetum coccineum
ATAAATAGAGGAGGCCTCACACTCTTGGAAGTCATCTAGGTTTTTAGCTTATTATATAGTTTTAGTAGCTTATTTTGTAACTTTTAGCTTATTGTTTTTCCTCTTTTAAAAAGCTTGTAAACGTTTTAGTATTAATAAAAAATCTTAGTCTTATTTAAATTCTGTTTTTAATATAAGCAAATTTGTTTAATATGTGTTTTGAATATACTTAATAAGCTTAATAAGCTCTCTAATACCTAATAAGCTAGCTTTTATTCAGTTAAGCCTTTAAAGCTTGACCGAATTTATATTTCACCTTAAATCTCACTCTTAAATCACCTCAGCTTAACTTGGAAGATAAGCCAAACCTGGATGGGCTTATATGACCATACCAGCTTGTTCTAAACAAGCTGGAGCTTGTTGATAAGCTCTAAATAAGCATGTGTTAGCCTTGTTTTGAGCAAAGGCTTGTGTAAGTTCCAAAATCCCTTATTGCTTGCATATTAATGTTTAATTGTTCTTATTCTTTCTTTAAGTAGCTTATTGCATTTAGTTTATAGCCTTTTATAATCTGTTTTTAGCTTTTATGTTGTTTTGATTAAATCAGTTAAGAAAATCCAAAAACCTTAGCATATTAGTGTAGCTTATTTTCTAGTGCTTATTTTTATGAAACTTTTGCTTAAATGTTAATGCTTAATCTGTTTCTACTTTATAAAGGTTTTCATAATATGTTTTAAGCTTAAAGTGGATCCTATGATTTTAAAAGGGTGTTTGGGTTAAGACTGAAAATGGGTCAAATAAGGTATAAAACTATTTTTAGTTTTCAAATCAATTTTAAGTAGCTATTAATAAGTCTTTGATTTAGTTTTTATAAGTCTAAAAGTAGTATTTTTAAGTTTTTAGTTTGTGTGATCAAGTTCCAAGTCTGCTAGTTTTAACAATCTTCAAATTTGTTATAATCTTTGATTTATAAAAATGAACTTTAGAAGTAAGTGTTTTGTGACCAATATGAGCTAAAATTCATGTCATTATGCATCTGTTTTGAAGTCACATAGTCCCTTTGAAAGTTTTGTTAAAAACAGTCAAGTAAAATAGTTTTTTTTAGTTCAAGCTTAAATACCTCTTTTTGCAGATCATTTAAGGCTTTAATATAGCTTATCTTTGGTTGTTTCTTGTTCAAATTAGCTTATTGTATTGTATGCTTCATCTGGTTTCAGTTATTAGTGTGTCAAATGAGTTTTAGAGTCTTAAAATTAGTCTGCAAGTTGTCCCTCGTTTCATAAAAGCCAAAAATATTAGCTTAGTCTGCCATTTTCATTTAAACTTTTCTTGCTTTTTAGTTATCCATTATGCTTAATTCTTGCTTATTTGAGTCATCTTAGATTAGTACTTAATCTGTTTTTGCTTTATAGCTTATTATGATTGCTTATTAGTCTTAAAATTTTAGCCTAAAAAGTGGTCTTAGGGTCTGTTTCTTTTTTTTCCTGTTTGGAATAGGTGTCTTTTTACAAAAAGGATCTTTTTGAAGATGGTCATGTGTGACCAAATGGTGTTTCTTTTTTCTTGCTGAATAACCAAGATGAATAAAGTAATTGACTATTTTATCTTTTATCAATTGAAAATCCCCAAATTAAATTCCAACTTATATGTAGAATTATATCGTAGAAAAAAAAATACCAGCTATATCTCCTTTAAAAGCTTGAAAGGATATGAAATCAACAAACAATACATGAACCACGAATCCATAGATCTACAAACGGTTGACAAAGAGATGCTAAAACTGTTTGTAGAAAAAAAAACTACAAAGATCTACTTTTGCATCATCCTGTTTATATAAGTATGTTTCCACCATTGATAGTTCTTGAAGTTCTACTTCAATGAATAGAAAATAAAAAGGAAGTAGACAAGAAAACCTTAAGGGTAGCAAAAGTAGGGTGAAGAAGTGACCGCCGGCGGCAGAAGAGGCAGCGGGGAAGGGCAGTGAAAAAGACGGCGGGGAAGGGGTGGCGGAAGATTCGGCAGGGAAGGAACGGCGGTGGGGTGGGTAGGGGAAGGAGGTTACAGTGATAGTGTCATGGAGGGTGAAATTAAAGAGAAGAAGGTACATGGGTTTTTTTTGTCTTTATCATATCCTAGATAGAGAAGACATGGGTTTTTACACTCTTTTCCATTAAGGAATAGCCTTTGTAAAAAGTTAAAAAGAAACAACAATATAATTGTATAGAAACAGGATCTGTTACCAAAAGGTACATTAAGCAAAAAAAGAAACAGCCCCTTAGTCTTTTAAATATGTTTTCAGTGTCTGCTGTCTTAATAGCTATTCAGTGCTTTTTAGCTTATAATATTAGCTTATTTTTTTATCCTAATTGCTTATTAGGTCTAGGTAGTTGTCTGTTTTTAGCTTATTTGCTTTTCATTGGCTTATTGAGTCTTAAAATCAACACAGTTTAGCTTAAAAGCCTTTAGTAAGTTTTTTTTATTCTGTCACTTTTAAGCTAGCTTATTCTAGCTTATTAGTGAGTTTCAGTCAAAATTCCATTTGTTAAAGTTGCTTAGTTTAGCTTGCTCTATAAAAGTTTCAAAAAGAAAATCAAATAAAAAATATTTTAGCAAAAAGGATAGGTCCAGGACTTGAACCTACGACCTCTCCTTCACACACACACACACACACACACTCTTACCATTGCGCCCTTGGGTCTTTTCTGTTAGACCCTTGGGCCACTTGGTATTTAAGGGTTGTTTTTCAGTTTAAGCTTAGAAGCTTTTTCAGCTGTTTAGCAGCTTATTGCAAGAGCTTATTGGAATTTTCTTTTTACCATTATCTTAGTATTAGTCTTAAGTACTTTTAGTAATTTTTCTAGATTTTTATAAATTAGTTTAGTATTTTTAATTAATTTTCTAGATTAAAATAGTTTTTAATTCATAAAAAAATTAAATAAAAGTGAAAAAAATTTAATTCTTTTTTCTAAAATTATTTTTAATCATTTAGGACTTTTAAAAATTAAATTTGCATTTTTAAGGTTAAAATTTGATAATTTAGGTTTTAAGTCGCGTTTTAGAATTCCCGTTATCGTTTTTAGCTTAAATTCTTATTTGCCTTATTTGTTTGCTTGCCTTTATTTGTTTTTGCATTTCATAAATAGAAATAGAATCCAAATCAAATCTTGTCTATTCAAATCACGCGATCACGAACTTAACCGATTCTCAATTCACGCTTCGTCGGGATACGACTCGGGAAGATTTGGTCATCACTTTTCCTAAAGTGATTTTCATTTCTTAACGGAATACTTTCTCTTACTCTTATTATTTGATAATTGGTATTCTTGTTATATATATATATATTCTAGTTAAAGTAGTGTAGTAACTTATAATTGTTAAAATGAAAAGTGTTTTGGACCATTGGATCTATTATTTTGATTAAGATGACATAAATGTCATTAAATGAAAATAAAATTTGGAATTTTTTATTTTTGTATAGCATTAAGGGTATTCTGGGTAATCTATTTGATTATAATATATGTTTACAAAATAGTCTTTATTGCCTCCATAACCCGTATTGTAAAATCATCTCATTAAATTATTTCTTTGTCTAAATATTTATTACACTTACATATTCACATCGTAATATCATCTAACACTAATCGATAGATCCAACGGTTTCCGGGTGTACGGGTTCGTGGTGTGCGAGTGTGTGGTGTACGAGTCGGTGGTGTACGATTCGGTGTACGAGTTCGTGGTGTACGAGTCGGTGGTATACGAATCGGTGGTGTACGAGTCGGTGGTGTACGAGTTCGTGGTGTAAAAGTTCGTGGTGTACAAGTCGGTGGTGTACGAGTTCGTGGTGTACGAGACGGTGGTGTACGAGTCGGTGGTGTGCGAGTCGGTGTTGTGCGAGTCGGTGGTGTACGAGTCGATGGTGTACGAGTCGGTGGTGTACGATTCGGTGGTGTACGAGTTCGTGGTGTATGAGTTTGCGTCAATAAATAAATAGATATGAAGATGTATCAAGAAAAATACTACCATATAAACGTCATGTTAAATGAAAATTAAATAGTGTTTAGAATAATAAAGTTAAAAACGTTACACAAAATGGGGCATTAATCTTGCAATTAAATTTGGGTTTATTTACTAAATTGTCCTTTGACTAGATATTTATTACACTAACAACATTCATCCACCATTAATATCATCTAACATTAATCAATAGATCCAATGGTTTATATTACTTCTTATTTTAACAATTTTAAGAAAGCTACACCAATTAATATCCTTCCTCTCTTCTCTCATTCTCTAATTAATATATATATATATTATTATTTATATATTTATACAATATATATATTATTTATATATCATTTTGTAATATTTTCTATAAAACTATTTTGCCAAGTTCAGTGATAATTGATATACTGAGATCGATGCTATTTTAGATATTGATGCTTTTACGGCATATTGAGGTAGATTATGACGACACGGAGGGAGACAGTGGAATAATATATATTGTGTGTTTGAGTATTATGGTCACTTTCTTTCCATATAATCTCTATCCCGGGGTGTTTTTAGATCATGACCAAAAGAAAAAAGAAGATTAAAGGATGATCCTTGGTTAAACGTTGATTTGTAGACTATTAGTCAAAATGTTTTTCAAACCCCGGGGATATGGGGGGATTTAGGGGATTTGGGCTTTATGAGAAAAATTTTTCTCCAATTAAGTGAGATTATCCTTGTTGGTTCGCAAGTATTTTTTCCCTCACATATTTATATGAGTTTTTCTTCCTTACTTTCTTTATCGGTGGTGGGTTGGAATTATGCTCCTCTTCCTCTTCCTCCGGGAGGTGAAGACGACGACACCAATTTTTTTACCCCCAGGACATTCCGTTTTTTTTATGTCTTGATTGATCCTCAGGGTGTGTGGTGGTATTATCCTCTTCGGTTGTGGATCTTTCACGTGACTTCAAATTTTTTGGGGTTCTATTTAATTCTCTGAATGAAATGTCCAGATTGAGTATTGAGATTTGCTCTTCCTCATGTTTCGTCCCTAATAACACGGATGATATGGGGGAGAGTCAAACTAGGAGACTCGCATAAAAAACAAGAGCCTTCTCAGGAGGCAACCCTGTTGCTTTCTTCTTCTTTTTCTATTTTCTTATAATGTGGTGACGTTTGAGGAGGCTCGCCTCTTCCTTTCTCGTGTCTTCGTGTTTTGTGTTTTTGGTAGGATTGCCCGGATTTTGATGACTCCCCGTGCACGTGGTTTTGTCTTATGTTCATCTCGATCTTCAAATCCTTTGATGCTTATATATGGGAATCTGATATCCTATATCTTTTTGATTATCGTTTACTTATTCAGGCTATAATTATTAAAGTGATTTAGATTTACGTAGAGACTCTTTTTAAATTGATGACTACTCGTTTACGTTCTAGTAATGGAGGGGGGGGGGGGGGGGGGGGGTGGGGGGGGGATCTTTTCGATTTGATCTTACTTGCATTGCTTGTACTTCACGTTACCTCGTTTTACCCAAAAAAAAATACGTAAAAAAATATGTGATTTTAGGCCAAATTAAAAAAAATATATTCAAAAATAAAAAAAGTGTTTTGATACAAATGTTTGTCTTTGCGATGGTGAGAATAAGAATAAATTTTGACTTGATTGAGCATGTTGCGCTCTAGCTTGCCCCTTAACTTATATAAATTTAAGCTTTTGCTAGTCTTTTATACAAGAAGCTTTATTAAAAATGTGAATTTGGGCTTGAGAATAGCCAAGGACAGAGTGTTGGAAGTTTTCCATAATAGACTTTAATATGCAAAGCTAGCTTTTAGCTAGATAAGAATATCGCTGATCTTTTATTCAAAGAATTTAAATTAGCGAATGACAAAAAATGATTGTAGTTATGTATAAGTTAGATGATAAGGCAAGGATTTGTAGGTTATCTAAGAGATCATATTGTAATTTGTGGTTTTTCCTCCCCGAAGCTTCTAACCAGACTAATAATACGTGCTCTTTTCGGAAATTAGACAAGTTAGTGGTTTTATCACGTAAAAGTCCTTTTAAAATCAACATTTTTAGACTTTTTAGTCTTAGTTTAATACAATGTTTAATACAATGTTTAAAATCAACATTTTTAAAATCAACATTTTTAAAATCAAATTTATATATCGTGGTAATATAAAGTGTTTAAACATAATGTGTGTAATATATATAATAATAATAATACCTTGTCAGATTACTGGATCATGGTCGGCTCATATACTGATGTGACAGTCTTCATATAAGGCGAGGTCCGAAGCCGAAAAAAGACAACTGGATCATGGTCGGCTCGCATACCGACGTGACAGTTCGTTTAAAGGGTGGAGGTTATAAGTATAATTATTTTTAATGTTAAATGTAATATTTTAAGTGAATTAATAAAACATTGAGGAATATCTCTTTTTCTAAAATTTAATTATGCTTTTGAACGATTGAATATGTTCGGTTTAGTATTGGCTTTCTAAATTTAAGATATTATGTTAAAATGGGAAACCTTAAGAGTTTTGAAATCGATTGGTTTGAGAGGAAATTTTAACTCCATTGGGTGGGGTATTTGGTGGTTCTCATTGGATTCAATGATAATAAAAAATTTTTAATCTCTGTTTTTTTTATTTAATTTTTTGATACTATTTTGTGGGTTGTCAAAAGCCTGGTCACACTAAGCCGGTCTGGCATGGGATGTGACTGGAGAAAGAAAGTAGTAAATGGAATGACCTCGCTTCAAAATCATAATTCGTAGGTTGGAGTGTTGCAAATTAGAATGGATACAAATTTCTTAGATGTCGATTGGTATGGTCGAAATTAATAATGAGCACATACACATTTATAGATATTTATCCAATCGGGAGTGAAAAGTTAGTCTAGGCTTACGACAAAATTAAAATTAGTAGTAGTGTTAGCATCTTAACTTGTATTTAACAATGATTTCATTTTTAAGCTTGGTTTGGGGCAGGTGAAAAATCGAGGATGATGAATTTATCCTTTTGGACACTATTTATAAGTGTTTCTTGTTCCGTGATCCTAAAAGTTTAAATAATGAAAGTCGAGCGTGTAGTCACTTGCGAAAAATAAAAAAAAATATATATAAAAAGAAATGGTAAAACGGGGCGTTTCAAAACTATTGATTTCTTAATCTACTTAGATTAGCACTTAGCTACTTTTCGAGGTGATTAGTTTAGGGGGATTGGAATTTTTGGTTTTAAGCGTGTATTTATAACATTGCGTGAAGACACGACAATAGCGTAGTATGGGGGATTTTGATATGTGCTTAAACACATATCTTTTATTTCTTATTATTAAGCTAAAAAGACCAATAATGACATAAAAATGCATTGTATTTATTTGTATTGTGAATTGTGTCTCTGCAGGTAAAGGATACAGCATTAATTGGACAAAAATAAAGTATATTAAAACGGACGCAAAACGAGCACGGAATTAAAAGAGCGTGAAAAAAACGTACAGCTTGAGAGGCGTTTTTATCCTTACATAGGACTAACTCGTAACCAATTTTTTTTTGGCCGGGTCAGCCCATTAAGAATAAAACTTATAAAACCATAAAAGCCCTATAACCATTTATAAAAACCAAGTCCAAATCCAATACAATCTGGTCCAAACAAAAGCCCAACACCCCTGGCCCAAGTCAACCCAATCTTATAACAAAGGGGTCAACACACAGTCAAAGGGAATTTATTGTACACTTCCTCTTTTTCCCTCCCCCACTTACACACTGAGTAACAAACGCACTCAGGGTAAACTTCTCCCCACACACATCAATTCCTTTCTAGAAGATCAAGTCTGCCACCTCTGACACCACTTAGCCACGCTGGCAATCCCCAGCATTTTCATTGGTTGGACATACGTGGAAAATGATCAATGGCTCAAAATGAAAGTTTGAGAGTTTGTTATGATCTAAGGGCTATGGATGGATGATGAGGACGCTCCTAGAGTTTCTGGATCCTTCCCCTCCTCTCTATAAATAGAGAAGCTTAATCACACACAGAGGCATCTAGTTTTAGGAGTAGAGTAGTGTAGCTTATTAGCTTATTAGTTGCTTATTATGTAATTTTAGCTTATTGTTCTTTCTCTAATGTAATTTCCTTTTACAAAAGTTTGTAACCTCTTTTAAGATTAATAAAATTAAGTTTCATTTAAATTCTGTCTTAATTTTGTTTTACTTTTAAAGCAATCATGGTTTAAATTTGTTTTGATATAAATAAGCTCTTCAATTCCTAATAAGCTATCATTTAGTCAGCTAAGCTTGTTTTAAGCTTAATAAGCTCATTGCTCAAATTACCTAAAAAAGGGTCTTGAATAAGCCATTTGGAAGATAAGCCAGTTCTGGAAGGGCTTATAGGGCTTATTCAGAGCTTATTATTAAGCTAGCTTGTTGATTTAAGCTCTTAAGAGCATTTTAGATCCATGTTTAGCTGGGATAAAGGTACACATTCTTTTTCTCTATTTTAGCTTATTATATTATTTAGCTTATTAGCCTGCTTATTTCTGCTTAAATGTGCTTATTCTATTTTAGGCTAGCTTATTTTGTCTTAGATACCAAGTTTACATAATTACAATTAGTTTAGTTTGAGTTTTGATCAAAACTGTTCTGTTTTAGTCTAATAACAGCTTATTACGTGCAGCTTATATTTGTGAGTACTTATTTTTCCTTTCTACTTGCTTATTTGTCAAATTTCTTGCTTAGTTATTAATTGTTTGCATTCATTAGGATTATGAGGATCTGTTTAACTTCAAAAATTTGTTTTAAAAGTTTTTATGGGCGTGTTTGCACAGCGTCTTAACATAGTTAAGACTGCTTGTGTAGCTTTTAGGTTTCAAAATAAATTTAATAAGTTTTAATTGTGTCTTAAAAGAAGTTTTCATAAGCTCAAAGCTAGATTTGTCAAGTTTTGAAGTTTGGTTTTTCAAATCATCAAGTCTGCTAGTTCTTAAACTGTTATGTATGCAATCTGTTTTACTTTGAGTTCTCAGTTTTTGTAGCAGTTTAATTAGCTTAAGTTTAGTTTAATTTTGCTTATTGAGTTATGGTTTCAATCTTTTTTAAAATTTTCTTGCCTTAGTTTTGCTTATTGAGTCTTTAAATTTAAGTTCAAATCTGTCTTAATCTCCAAAAAAGAAAGCCAAAAACAAAAGTAGTATGTCTGCCATTTTCTTTAGTCTTTATCTAGCTTATTTCCTAAACAAGTTTTCTTAAATTTAGCTTATCTGTGTTCTTTGAGTTCAAGTCTTAATCTGTTTTTAGCTTTTAGCTTATTTAAAAGTGCTTATTTGTCCTTTAGCTTAGCTTAAAGTTTGTCAAAAATCTTTTTTAAACTGTCTTTTTGTGTCTGCTGTCTTAATTACTTTTGGTTGTTTTTAGCTTATTGAATTTGCTTATTCCTAAGTCTTTGTTGCTTATTGAGTCTAGGTCTTAATCTCTTTTCATGTTTCAACTTATTCTTAGAGCTTTTTAGTTTACAAACTTAGCTTTAAGTAGTGATATTAGTCCTTAGAATCTGTTTTTAAGTCCTCTGTCTTAAAGCCTATTGGGTACTTTTCAGCTTTTTGGTTTTTTTTTTAAAGGGGGGGGCCCTTTTTTAATTTAAATTCCTTAGCTTATTAGGTATAAGACTAAATCTGTTTCTAGCTTATTGGTCTTAATTTTAGCTTATTGGTCTTAAAAATGCTTTTAAAATCCAAATAGTCTTAACTTCATGTATAAGCCTTAAGCTACCAAACTGTCACTTTAATTTCCCTTCTTCTAGCTTATTAATAAGTTTTAGTATTAAGTCCATTTGTTAAAAGTGCTTATTTTTGCTTAACTTTAGCTGTTTTAAAAAGAAAATGAAAAAAATGTATTTTTACAAATGGAAAGTCATAGGACTCGAATCATTCGGTGACCTCCCCCTCAACACACACAATGCCTTATCCAGCTTGGCCCTAGGGACTTTTTCGTTAAACCTCTTGCACAATTTTTTCTTATGTCTTTTTAGTTTTAGCTTATTTTACATATTCGAATTTTAACAGCTTATTGTCTTAGGCTTTTTGAGTCGTTTTTCTTTATAAACCCTTAGATTAGCTTCTAGTATTTTTATAATTTTTCTCAAAATTTTAGGATATAGTTTAGTATTTTTAATTTACTTTTTAGTAATATTTAGTAAAAAAATAGTTTTAATTAGTTTAAAAATCCAAAAAAATATAATTTCTGTTTTTAAAAATTAGTTTTATCATTTAAATTTAAGAAAGTTGCATTTTTAGTTTTAAGGGTGTTATTTTGTCTTATTTGGTTATGTAGTTTGTTTTAAATCGTTTTAAATGTCGTTTAAATTTTTTAAGTTGCCTTAGTTTCTAGAATAGCGTGTCTTTATGTGCTTTCCCTTTGCGTTACTAGATTTAGAATTCAAATCCAAAACTTAAATGATAATCAAGCTCGGTCTATAACATGAACGTAGATTTCCATTTACCTCTCACCGAGGAGAACGATACCCGTGTTGATTACTTATTATTCTTTTCTAAGAATAATTTGTATGATACTTTGTGTATATATATATATATATATATATATATATATATATATATATATATATATATTATGAGGGATTTTTGTAGAATAACACTGCACCAACGTTGATATTCCCTAGTATTGAAGCATGTGATTCTTACTCTATTGTAGATAAACCAACTAAGGGTTTAATTTACTTAAACAACAAAGAAGAGAAAAGGGTTATGAATTTGGTTGAGATTGTAAAGTTTTGTGATGACATACTGGAAAGAGTTTTGAAGGAAGTAAAGCTGAAGATCTTTGAGATTGAGTTTCTGAAGAAGGCTCCATTGCTGGGTGAATTAGACTTTGACATAATGAAAGCGTATGAAAGAGAAATAACCAAGCGTCCAAGACATCGCGAGCAGATGAGAAGATGGGAGTCGTTCGTGAATGGAAGACCAATTTTATCGACGATGATGCGTCAATAATAATCAACCCTTAGGGGGAGATTGTTAGGAATTAAAAAGTGTTTAATTTTTAACAATGAATTGGTCTTGTAATAAATAATATTGAAAATAGTATTTATCATGTAATAAGTCAAGCTTGGTCAAACTTAAGTAAATGTTGACCAAGTGAGACAAATAGTCAAAGTAAGAAAAAATAGAAGGCTTAGAGAATAAGTATAAATACCTCTTAGTTAAAGGTATTTTAGTGTGTGTCTTAGTCATTTTGTAATCACTCTCTCTTAACCTCCCTTCTCTTTTTTCCTTTGTTAATGAAAATTGAAAATGTGTAAAAATACTTTATAGTCTCCTCTCTTCTAATCCTTAACCGTTTCGTATGATATCTAATGTAAACATGACATATATCAACTTTTGAGGCTTTGAACTCATTGGATGAGGACGAAAATGAGTTACATGCTCCTAACCAGCGTGTGCCTCCTGTTGCCAAGGAGGTTAACGATGGATTGGCTAGTAAGCCTAGTTCGTCTAGGGTGACCTAGGTGATGAGTATGATGAGAATGAAATCTCCTTGATTGGTGGTGGCCAAGATCTGGAAGAAGATGAGGTAGATGATTATGACGGATACGAGGCTTAGTTTAATGACGATCAGTTTGATATCCGTCTTAAGGGTCGTATTAGAAAGTAGATTTTATTTCTTTCTTGTTCGTTCATAAGATTGGCATGTCTTTCTTATGTCGTGAATAAGATGTAGCTTTATTGGTGCTTGTTTGTTACCTATGTGATGGGCTGAGATTAGAGACTTCACTCTCATCCATTTTACTTAAATGACTTTTTTGGATTAATATATTTTATCAAGGTAACACCTTTTACCCAATAAAAAGACAAACCACTTTGATGATAAAACAACCATACACATATAAAAACACAACAAAAACTAACAAATAATAGCTCAATGTAAACATGAATTATGTTAAAATATAACCTTAACCTGGAACTAAACTATAGGGACTAATTATGTCTTTGTTAATTCTTGTTTTTCAGTTACGTTTAAGTTTGGAGCTCAATGAAAAGAGCTGGATTCTTGAGTGGCTTAAGCTGGCTAGTTGGATTATGGAGCTTATATAAAAGATGGATCTCATCTCTCTTTCTCTCTCTCTCTCTCATCTATCTGATTCATTCTTTGTTTCTCGAAAACCCTAATCCTCTCTAAGAAATTTGTAAAGATGACCATCTTAATCTCTTGATCTCAGTTATTGTTGCTTGTAAGACTATTATCACATAAAGTTACACCAGACTAGCTGTGGTAACTTATAGTTTTGGTTGAGATCTAATTTGTATTGTTTTTATTGTCTTCTTGAATTGAGATTCAAGAAGTTGTTATTGTTTTTAATAAAAAATTTATCATGGTATCAGAGCTAGGTTAAAAAATCTTTCTCTGATTTGTTTTTTGGTTAGTAGGGTTTCAAAAAAATTAAGGGTTTTCAATTAATGAATAATTACAGTGTTTTTCAATTGAATCTTTAATCAATTAATCGGTTCATTAAGGTTTCGATAAAAGCCTAATTTTTAAGAAAATAAGGGTTTTAGTTTATTGGGGCTTTTGTTCTTAAAAGCTTCTTGGGTTCAATTAACCGTGGTTAATTGATATATCTGGTGGTTTCTTCGTTGGTTGAAGGGTTTTGAGGTGGTTTTACCTAATTGGAAAATTAGGGTTTCTGGTTGATTTGAGAATTGTGATTCTGGGTTATTTTCCACCTTGACTTAGTTAATCAAGGTGGTTTGTAAGTCTTATTTCACCTTGACTAAGTGAGTCAAGGTGTTGTAAGGCGTTGGATTCCGCTGCTTATGTCTGTAACACCTCTTGTTCCCTTCTTTTTTAAGTTTTCTAGAATAAGTTATGTCTGCCCTTGACCTACCATCCTGAGTGTCAAGGAATCCTAGGAACTATTGTTTTTTGATTTGTGTTGAGTCTTGATTATTTTTTGTTTCTTGTTTCTTGTTGCAATGTCTGTTCATAATTTTTTGCATAATACCCCTCATAATTCTGAGCATAACTCTGAGGATGAGGTTGACCCTAATAATGTTGTCACCCTTATTAGTTAATTGGACCTAAGTCATCCTTTTCATCTGCATCCTAATGACTCTACTACTTTGACTGTTGTTTCTATCAAATTAAAGGGTACCGAGAATTATAATGTGTGGTCTTGTGCTATGATTTTGGCCCTTGAAGGTAGAAATAAAAGTGGATTTATTGATAATACTTGTAGGAGGTCATATACAAATGAGGTCTTAGGAAGACAATAGGACATGGTTAATGCTGTGGTTATGGTTGGATTCTTAACTCAATTTCAGAAGAATTGTTTCTAGGTCAAATATTTTCAAAAAGAGCTTTTGAAGTTTGGAATGAATTAAAGGAAACATTTAATAGAGTTGATGGTTCTGTAACATTTAATCTACACCATAAAATTAACTCTTTGACTAAAAATGGTTCTCATGTGGCTGAGTATTTTAATAAATTGAGCCCTCTGTGGAAATAATTTGATGCCCTTATCCAACTTCCTAGGTGTACTTGCCTTGCTGCTAAGGATTTTAAGAAGCATAATCAACTTATAAAATTAATGCACTACTTAATGGGCTTAGATGATTCTTATATGCAAATTAGAAGTAACATTTTGTCTAGAGATCCTTTACCTGATGTTAAAGGTGCTTATGTTCTTATCTCTAGTGAGGAGTCTCACAGAGCCGTTGTCACTGGTTCAGGAGCTGGGCCTTCTCAAAGGGCTCAGTCTTTTGTGTTTAACTCCAATATAAAAAAAATAGGAGTGTTGCAAAAAGGTCTCAAACCTTTGGTAACACTCCTAGGCCTAATAATGCTTCAAGACCTAATAATAATGGAAATAAGAGGACTGCTGGTG
>BQNB010168681.1:0-13862 GCA_026074375.1 Tanacetum coccineum
AGTGCAGAAGCATAAGCTAAAAGTATTCGTATGGAATCATAAATTGTTCCTCTTCCGGAATCGTAAATTGTTCATATTGTTGAACAAGAAGATCTATTTTGTTAGCTTTGACTTGATTATTACCTTGATGTGTGATTAGCAAAGTATCCCAAATTTCTTTTGCGGTTTGACACATAAAAATTATTTTGTATTCTTTACGTGCAAAGCATTATAAATTACCATTTTAGCTTCATTATTTTTTGCAAGTTTCTTTTTAAGATCATCATTTTGTTTATGAAAAGGTACAACTTCATCCTTTTTAGTTTCGGGATTATTTTGAATAGGAGGAAAATCACCATCGGTAATAACATGCCAAAGATCTAGATCTTTTGACTTCACATAAGTTTCGAATCTATTTTTCTAATAAATAAATCCATCACTTTCAAATAGTGGTGGTCTTTGCATAGATTGACCTTCTAAATATTTTTCCGATTCCATAGATCGATTCAAGTTTTAAAATACAATTTATTTTAAAAATCTTGTTTGACGTGGCTCTTGATGTCAATTGTGGAAAACTAGAAGGGGGGTTGAATAGTTTACCACTTTTTAATTTAAGGTTTTAAAGTTTTTATAAAAATTCTAGATTTGACTTTGTGTGAATTCAACACTTGCACAATATGAACAATATACTTATCTAAACAATTAATAGGATAGTATGAAAAATTAATGTAAGACAAGAGATAAGAGTAAGAACGATCAATAACGAAGCACCTCCTCGCCCTACTCCACTCCTCGAGCACCTAACTCGAGAGTTTTCTTCACTATGTCAACAAGCTCCCTTATGGCGGAGAAAACCATACACAACTTTCGCTTATATTGATTTCCAACACTAAGCTAGATGTCGAGTTCTAATCTTAGCTAGAACCAATCTACCACAACTTCACAACTTCACTACACAACTTGACTTCACGACTTAATCACGACTACACAACTTGACTTCACGACTTAATCACGACTACCAAAATTTTTGAGGAATGGATTGTTCGTTTAACATGGTTCTACTCATTTCTTGTAGAGTGCGATTTTTTCTTTCTACTACCCCATTTGATTGTGGAGTACGAGGAGCACAAAAATTATGAGATATCCCATTTAAATCACAATAGTTTCCAAATTGTACTTCATTATCAAATTCCTGACCATGATTCGTTCTAATTGATACAATGAAACATCCTAATTTGTTTTGGATTATTTTGCTAAATATTTTGAATTTTTCGAAGGCTTCGGTTTTATTTGCTAAAAATCTAGTCCATGTGAATCAAAAATAGTCATCTACGATTACTAAGGTATAACGATTCCCTCTATAGCTTCGTATGGCGGAAGGGCCAAACAAATCCATATGAAGTAGTTCTAAGCATCTAGTTGTTGAAACTATATTTTTAGCCTTGTGACTTGCATGAGCTTGCTTTCTAATTTTGCAAGCATCACAAAAATGTCGGTCGTATTTAATGTTAGGTAGATTTCTAACTAGTTCTTTAGATGCTAATGATTTGATTGAATTAGTTTATAAATATTAGCGTTGACTAATTCCTATGCCATAGTGTGGAGTTTTCGTCTAATGTTGCAAGGCATATTTTGTCTTCCGGTTTATTTCCTAGTTTCATTACATATATTCCTCCTTTCCTAATTCCTTTACCTATAACCTTTTCGTCTTTGATTATTTCGCTATCGTGTTCGGTAAATATTACTTTGCATTTATTATCACATATTTGACCTACACTAAGCAAGTTATATGTTAAGTTATCTACATGCTCACATTACTCAATTATTAGGGAGTCTTGAGAAATCGTACCTTTGCCTATGATTTTACCGCGCAAGTTGCTCCTAAAAATTACGTTTCCTCCGTTGTATGCTTTGTATGAAGAAAACAACTTTCGATTACCGGTCATGTGTTTTGAGCATCCACTATCTTTAATCCACTCATCGGGTTCCAAGTTTATTCCTAAGCATATTTCATCGGGCGCTTGAGCTACAAGACAAGTTTCATCTTTAGTCTTTTCCACTTCATCTTCTCCATTGTCGCTCCATGCTCCTCCAATAAATGCTCTTTGATCGTTGTTCTTTGGCGGCTTTGAACATTCTCCAATGAGGTGATTTGGATCACCACATCTAAAACATTTTCTTTCACTTTTACCATAACCATCATTTCTACTTCTTTGGAATGTTTTTCTATCGCCTCGTGGTTGTCTTACAAATCTTCCTCGTCTCTTGAAGAATTTCTTGAATTCCTTTACGGCCATAGCATACTCTTCGTCTTCACTATCGGAGCTTGAGCTATCTTCATCACTTACTTCCTTTTTCACCTTTAATGCAAGAGATCTACTTTGTTCTTTCTTGCCTTTGACCGTTTTGAAATCTTTCTTTATTACTTCTTCATAAACTTTTAAGTTTCCAATTAGTTCGTCAAGAGGTAAGGTTGTTAGATTCTTTGATTCTTCAATCGTCGTGACTTTCGCGCGCCATTTTGGATGTAATGCCCTAAGAAATTTCCTAACACAATTCTTGCTAAAAAACCTTCATCAAGTGCTTTTAGACTAGTAATAATAGTGTTAAATTTAGCAAATGCATTATCTATTGATTCCTCTTCCAGAATCATGAATTGTTCATATTGTTGAACAAGAAGATCTATTTTGTTTGCTTTGACTTAATTATTACCTTGATGAGTGATTAACAAAGTATCCCAAATTTCTTTTGCGGTTTGACACATAAAAATTCTTTCATAATCTTTACGTGGTAAAGCATTAAAAATTACCATTTTTACCTTCATTATGTTTAGCAAGTTTCTTTTTAAGATCATCGTTTTGTTTATGAAAAGGTACAACTTCATCCTTTTTAGTTTCAAGATTATTTTGAATAGGAGGAAAATCACCATCGGTAATAGCATGCCAAAGATCTAGATCTTTTGACTTCACATAAGTTTCGAATCTATTTTTCCAATAAATAAATCCATCACTTTCAAATAGTGGTGGTCTTTGCATAGATAGCCCTTTTAAATATTTTTCTAATTCCATAGATCGATTCAAGTTTTAAAATACAATTTATTTTAAAAATCTTGTTTGACGTGGCTCTTGATACCAATTGTGGAAAACTAGAAGGGGGGTTGAATAGTTTACCGCTTTTTAATTTAAGGTTTTAAAGTGTTTGTAAAAATCTAGATTCGACTTTATGTGAATTCAACACTTGCACAATATGAACAATATACTTATCTAAACAATTAATAGGATAGTATGAGAAAATAATGTAAGACAAGAGATAAGAGTAAGAACAATCAACCCACAACGCGAGGATTTATAGTGGTTCGGCAACGAAGCACCTCTTCGTCCTACTTCATTCCTCGAGCACCTAACTCGAGAGTTTTCTTCACTATGTCAACAAGCTCCCTTATGGCGGAGAAAACCTTACACAACTTATGCTTATCTTGATTTTCGACACTAAGCTAGATGTTGAGTTCTAATCTTAGCTAGAACCAATCTACCACAACTTCACTACACAACTTGACTTCACGACTTAATCACGACTACACAACTTCTTCACACCTTAGTTTTCTTCACACCACTACTTCACCAAGCCACTACTATAATCACACCTAACTAACACTACTAGGAAAGATCACCAAGATCTAACTATACTTACAACAATCACCAAAATCTAATAACTACACAATTTTACAAGATTTACAAATGATTTACAAGTTATGATATGAATGCAATAAGATTGCAACAACACACAAAGGTGTAATACTTCTTCACTTGATGATGGAAGTATTCTTCTCTTGCACTTGAGGAATTGAGCTTGGATCACTTGGAAATAAATCTTTATGATTAGATGATCAAAGGATTTTAATGAGATGTGTGGGCTGTTTTAGAATAGAAAGAATGAGTGCAAAAGGTGAGAAAATAGTGGGGAAAAGTCCAGTATTTATAAGACAAACTGGAGGAGTGTCTACCTATGGGCGGTCCCCTTTAATAGGTGGGCGGTCCCCTTAAAATTAAGGGGGCCGCCCATGTATTTAAGGGGGCGGCCCTAGCCTAGGCGCTTCCCGGTTTGTCTTTTGTGTAGGGGGGATTTTCTGGAACTTTTCTAGCCGTTTTAGGTCCGAAAATTTATAATTCAAAATATTTATTTTGAATAAAACAATTCTTTTAATTGTAGAAAATGTTTTGTAATTTTATAAAAATGTTTACAACATTTTATAAAAGTGTGAGGTTGAATAAAAATTTCCTTTGATCATAAAATGCATTAAGCATTTATTTATTCATACCTTTAAGTGATATAATTTTCAAAATGAAATTTTACTACTAATTACTTGTTTACATTTTATTTTACATTCAACGTTTTTATATTTTATGATTATCAAAACGTAAAGATGTGAAAAATATTAATAATGTTCGCTCTAGTTGTTTTTCCTGCAGCGACCGTTGTGATAACACTAGCCTAACACGGGGAGGTGATACGAGGTATTTAGGATCATTTGCTAAAGGTGCTCATACAGGAGGAGTTGAGGGCTCTGAGGGATAGGGTAGATGTTGCTAAGGCAGAGAGTGCTTCTCTGCGTGCTACGATTAGGACGATTGGGGCAGTCGAGATGGTTCTTCGTAACCGTATAAGGGATGAAAGACAGACTCGTATTGAGATTGAGCGTCAGTTGGCTTCAGTTCAAGAATCCCACCATCAGGATCGAGAGGACTTCAAGAAACTTAAAGAGTTCATGACCAGTCAGTACAGATATCGCTCATAGATATGTTGCTTCATGATTTATGTATTGACTAGTACTGAAGATTTGTACTATTAAGAAACCATGTAGTATTTTAGTGGAAAAACAATGAAATCAATTATCTATCAAATTAGTGTGTTGTGAAAATTTCGGCAATTTTACTTTAATTCTCTATTTCATTCATGCAAGTCACTCCCTAAAAACATTATAACCTTATAAGCATTTTTCGTCATCTTATAAAATATTTCACTATCACATGATAAACCATTTTACTATCATTGACAAAATTATTTTACTATTGTTTAATAGACTAATGTTTTATAAACTACCTTACAATCATTTTGCCATTACCTTATGAACTATCTCATTTTTGTTTCACAAAATAATAAACTACAATGCTTTCATCATATAAACTATTATTTTACACTATCTTGACGAAAATGAGCATTTCATCGTTAGTCCTCAAATATACATAGCATGATCACCTATGTATAATTCAGGATGGACCATGCCATGCTGAGAGTAATCACCATAAAACTTTTTTTCAATAATCCATTTCTACTTACATCCTTGAAAAGAAAAGTTTTGTGTGCGTATTCATAAAACGCGTTTACGTTGGGAAATCAAATTAGTAACCATAGCAACTAGGTAGACCTTTACGTCACCTTACTATAGGAAGTTGGCATCATCTCACACCAAATCCTAAAAATCTTCAGGGTATAAACAGGAGTTAAAAACATTAAGATAACAAAGTTGGTTAGCGCATATTTAGAGGATTATGATAAGAACCCGCACCTCTTCATCAACACCACTCCGGAAGGCAACTCAAACTGAATTTCGGGATGAAATTCTTATAACACGAGGAGACTATAACAATTCGCATTTTCACATCATTCTACGTCAATAAATATTCAACCATTTTTTAACACTTTTAAATTTTTATCGTTTAGTCAAATCACGTAAACTAAAAATCAACATTCAACGTAAACCATCATTAAACAAATAAAAGTTTATGTCAAAGAAGTGTTATATAATTATTACGAAGATAATTTATAACTTTTCACTTGTTATTTTTATTGGTTACGTAAAACGTTTACGTTTCGCAATAAATTACGTTTATGCATGCATGGAAGTACCAATACCCAACTATACTTCAACAAATACCCACCATTATACCCAATACTCAGAAATTATATCATTTTTACACAAATAAAACACTATGTCCAGTTACACCCTTAATCAACACAAGATTGATATTCAAAATACCTCTTTGAAAATGTACCATTGCTTAGGTACCATTCCTTACAACTAAGTCCCCTTCATAATTAACACATTAGTGATGAGGAGAGACTTGTCCATTGTTAACCTTAAAACCAATCCTAAGTCCATGGTTTTTTACTTAGTTAGGTTTTGTAGATATTCACTATACATAAGCCCTAATGCAAGCCTTTATTCACACACTTATCTCTTGTAAACAAAATCAAATTTCTTTCTCTTGTTTCTCTCTAAAAACTTACGGCAAGATTTGGGTACCAAAAGGGTTTCATAGTTTTTATTTCTACAACAATACAAGTATACAAGGGTTGATTCTAAGGTGTATCAAATTGGTTTTCAAGTTAAGGGTTTTTGAGTTTTTGAGGAAGCAAAGGGTTATACACATTACAATAAAGTTTTCATTGGATTAGTGTGTTCATCATCTTCATCTTCACTCAAGGTTATCATAAAATTCCTACACTTTGATTCTAATTAATTTATTCATATACATACATATTTATTATCTTGTTAAATCATCATTTAGTTATTATTTTATAAAGTTTATAAAAAAAAAATATACATAATCAAGAAAACACATATTCATGGTGAAAAGATGTTTAAAATATGTTAGAATGCAAGAACATATTAGATAATTTATATAATTAATTGTTGGATTAATTTTTACAAAGTTTATTTATATAGTTTATAAATAAATAATTATTTTAAACATTTTATTTGCACATGTTGGACATAAATTAGAGAACTATAATTACACACATATTGTTGTATTGGACAAGTTAAAGGACTTATAATAATTAAATCTTGGTAAAATTTATAAAAACAAGTTTTATAAATATATAATTCGGACAGTTTGTATATATTCTTGTTTAGCATGAATTTTTATGCAAAGTTTAAACCTGATATTAAAATATTTACGTTTCAAGACGATTTCCGAATATTAAGTAGAACTTGAAATACTGAGTCTATAACGTAGGAGACATATGAATTTATGATGATTTTTAGCAAATTAAATATAGATAAAAAAAGTGTTTATTAAATAAAACATGTTTATTATCAAAACTGTTTTGTACTAGACTTTTATAAAATATATTAACTTAACATTATGATAGATTTATCCTGACACATTTCGTACATATAAACACCTCGACAAAAACGGATTTAAAACAGAAAGGATATGAATTTTTAAGAGTGTCCAAACTATATGATTTCTCACAGCTTTTATAAAACTGTGAGAAACTGCAAGAAAATTGTGAACTATTAAATCGGTGTTTTTGAGAGCTTTTGGGTCTAATTCGGCCAAAGTATAAAACTACAAACTTGTTTGGAATGACGTTTTACTTTAAAAATCAAGTTTTCGGAGACTAGAAGTGTATAGATATTTAACTAGAAATTATAAAAGCTAGTTAACTTTTATAAATAAATTTTTGCACTTTTATAAAAACATATAAAGCTGTTAGAAATATAAAATAAGGTTTACGAGTGCTTTCGGGTCCGTTTGGACTATAAAAAACTTAAGGAATAGTGTAGTATCACTTATATAATATTTAAACATGTTTTTAACTTTATAAATATTATTTTATAATACAATTAAACTATATATATATTATCAGTATGTAGATGATATAAAAATACTAAATCAAACGAAATGACTAAACTTAATTTTCTAACTATTAGAAAATATCACTAAGACATATACTTGGACATTAATAACAAATGTAACTTAGACATTGTTCCAACGATTATAAATTAAACAAAAACTATTAGGTGTTGATATAACTTTATAATTTACATTGTGCATTTATTTTAAATCACTATTCTTATACAACCTATAATTAATTAGGTTGCATTTCGGCTTTTTGTAACGTCATTCTTTGTTGATTTTTGCTACATTCAATACCTTCATTTGAGGTGAGTTTCATGGCCCCTATTTTATTTCCTTATTACTCTTTTGGGGGAGAATACATGCGCATTTACAACATAGTTTACATACTTGTTCTCATACTCATTACAAACTCGTTACACACTCATTTACATATCTCGCGGTGGGATACATTACTTGTTTTCACTTATGGATGCAACAACTTTACTTTCATTCAAATGATTACGGATTTGCTTAAGTTGCATGAACTGTTAATTACGATAGGTAAGCGCTCATGTTATAAAATAGATCTATTTGGGATTGACATCCCCGTTCGGGTGAGTAGCACTCACTAGTTCGATGGATTGAACTAACAGACGTATACCATGCCAGAACATTGAACTGCATCCAAATGAACACTTATAGTGCCTGAAAAGATTGGCATACATACAAGTCGGATCCTTAGTGTTATGAACTTAGTGCAGTCATAATCATGTGACTATTGTATATGTTACAATGGTCACACGCACTTTATAAATCTTTGATTTCAATATTTATACTTACATTTTTGTGACTATTGTATAGGTTACAATGGTCATACACACTTTATGAATCTTTAATCCAACATTTATAGTTACAAAAACCTATGAACTCACCAACTTTATGTTGACACTTTTAAGCATGTATTTCTTAGGTGAATAGGATGCTTGACATAACAGATGTGCATTGGAGTCCAGATTTTACAAGATTACATTCTTGGATTTCTTCTTAAATACAAACCATCAAATCTCGTTGTATTACTTTTAAGCTTTTCATGATGATGCAAACCTTGGGACAAATGTATATTTCAACTAAATCAACGAGATTACTTTTTAAACGAATCATGTGGAGGTCGTTCTCTCATATCTTGTGCAATGGTATTATGAAGTAACGCTCCCGGACATATTTCCACTGCGACCCATTTTGGGGGTGTTACAATTAAATGTGTTAAACACGTCAGAAAGTGACCAAAGGTCTATTTTATGCATCATTTACGTAATCAGCTAATTGTATTATTCTGATATTTATAGTTTACTGTAATTATATTTTCATTGTAATCCTAACTAACGTATTAGTTATTTTATTATAGGAAACAGATAGGGTGAACATGGCACATTTTGATATGCACCATTCCATGACCTTAACAACGAGATGAAGTCATCCCTTTTCATTATTCAGTCATATAAGCATCGGAGGCTTGCTTTTTTGAAAGTCAGCATGTTTTTGTTATCTACTCAACGAGATGAAGTTGGTCCTTTACATCTATCCATCTTCTTCACAGCTTACTTTTTTAGTTTTACAAATAATCAATAAAATGCAATTTAAATGGGTTAAATTATGTGTGGTAGAGATAATAATGTTTGATTTGGTCTGTTCGTTGTATGCGCAGGTGTTTCAAAGAGAACGATTGAACGGTCATTATGGAGTAACTGCGTTTGTGATCAGCAACACGATATCTGCAATGCCTTTTCTAAAATTAATCACATTTATATCTGGAACAATATACTATTTCATGGTCGGCCTCATCCAGGATTTATGCATTATCTTTTTTTATGTTATGCTTGTATTCAAGTGTACATGTTGTCGAAAGCCTCATGATGGCCATTGCTAGCGTTGTCCCAATTTTCTCATAGGATTCATCATAGGGTCCAGGATTCAGGTTCATGCATATTTTGGATATGCATCCATTTATGGAGAGCTACCCGAGTTCAAGTTAAAATGATAAGAGCATTGCTATATGGAAGCTTAAGCGGCTCATCAAGGAATTGAAAGATGGAAAAGGCAAGGATACATGCTTGATCTCACTTATCATGGAACTAGGGGATGAAATATCTTAAGTCAGCAAGATGCATGACAATATCTTTGGAACCGCGCGCTTCAAGTAAGGTATCTGTTATAAGAGCCATAACATCTGCTCAACAGAAACTTCAGCTCTACAGTGAGGTTCCACCCAATGGACTCGTAATGATGGTATAGAGAAAGACATTACAATCAACTTTGAACCCTTCACGCCCATTAGCGATTCCCTTTGTGTGTTAGACAACTGGTTCCGTACACAAGCACTTGCCGAACTGTTGGAATCTGAACTTAAATACGGTTTCATTGCTATGGTTGATAACAAGGCTTTTTTCAGGATATTAAGTGGGAACAGAAAACAGGTTCTAGATGAGATCACAGTTGATCCACCAATGAGACACATAGGTGGATCAGATCATGAATATGATATTCTTGTACATTTCTTTCATAAAGACTATTTGAGTATGGTGGTTGATCTGGCTACAAAGTGGTACATCTGTTATTACATCAATATTTCTGCACTTGTAGTTGCAGCATCTCCTACCTACAAAACCAAGCTCATTGGTAGGCTTGACCTTCGTCTTCAAAATAAAGTAATGTGTACGGTGGAGGTGTCTTATGGGGGTAATCCTGGCTTCGATGAAGCTATTGCATTGTTGTCTAATTATCTCTATAATGTTATGTTTGTCCAAGAAAAATCTTTGCTTCAGAAGTTTATGAAAGAGATTGGAGAGGAGACTAATAAATATGTATTTGGAATGGAAGATACTTTGAGAGATGTTTGGATTCGGGTGCTGTTAAGATTCTCATTGTATGGGATAATATAGATATAAACCGTGATGTGCTAAAAAATACCAAAACAAGTGAACTTATTACCAAGCATCTGAACAAGGAACAAGAGACTGGTTAGAGTAACTTCCGAGACGCAGGGACCAATGCTGAGATGGAAGTTCTGGAGAAGACTTCATTGAAAGATTGGTTTGCTCATGGGTATAAGGAATTTGGATGCACACTTGAGTTTGTCATCGACAGTTCCCTAGAGGGTTCAATGTTCTGTAGGGCTTTGGGTGGGATTGGTGGCATACTTCGTTACCGGGTCGACATTCGAGCATTTGATCTTTGACGGATGGGAAAAACTATAGATAACAGGTATGTATGTTTGCCCTTGTGATTAAACTTGACGTTTAGTGCCATACAAATAAACTTAAAACATATCAATTTCTTTAATTTATAGATTACATAAATAGTTAGATGTGATAAATATGAATACAAAAAGCGACTATGGTATTACAGTAATACTCTCAATATTTAACGAAGAAATTTCAGAAGTTTTATAAATATGAATACTTTTGAGGTGAGTTGACATGTTCATTTTCTTGAGCTTAGCAGATTTGACGATCACATATAATCTAAAATTGAATTATTTATCTATAACTACATGTGGAATAATAAATTATTTTATCTTTATTGAAGCGGATCGAGTGCTGTTTCTGTAACCTCTTGTGGCGGTGGAAATTTTAAACCCATTTATTTATGAATGGGTCGATTTGGGTTATGTTTATCTTTAACAGGTCACACGAGTACAACTTACCTTCGAAGGAAACATGTCAAATGGGCTGAAAGTCATGCAAAGTGTATTGTTAATGAATGTAATTTCTTATAATTCTTTAAATAAACTATAAGTTTATTCTATTAAGTTTGAAATATCTATTTGTATCTGACTCACAAATAGTTTATAAATTATTAAAATTGTTGAACAAAATGAATTTTAGGTCAACCCGTCCCAACATATTTAGCACTATGTTGACCTGTTTCTAATCAATTAAGGGATGATCTTATTAAGGTAAAAGTAACCATGTATAATGTGTGGTCATAACTGAACTTTCTACGGCAGGTTTTTCTTTTGGGGAAGTTGGCCTTATAAGGACAAGAAATAAGGTCACATGTTGTCACTTTTCATCAGATGGGAAGTTGCTAGCTAGTGCCGGCCATGACAAAAAGGTAAGAGGTCGCGTTGACAATGGTAAAAGGTTAAACGGGCGAAGCGGGCTAATCGAGTCAATAGTCGCTGACGTGTATTTTAAATACTTAAAACGTTTCAGATTGTTTTATCTAAAATAAATAAGTAGTTACTTGTAGTATAACTTTCTCAATCATAATAGGTTCATTACTGTTTTTTCGAGGGTCAATAAAAATGGACAAAAAAGTGTTGATGAGTCGGATTAGATTTCTTGTTTTAACCCGTACATAATTTTTTTTGGAAGACACAAAATCATTTTATTGACTTGCCTCATTTAAATGTTACCTAACCCGTCCATTTTCCACCTCTAGTTATTTGCTCATACGAGAAAAGTTCCATAAGGAACATGGTCTAAAAAAACAAACTGTTTCGTCTCGTCCATCCATTTTATTTCCATCTAATGGTTTATATTAATTCTTATTTTAATTTAATTAAAAAACTCACTTTCATCCTATTTTTAAAAAATTAAATATCTCACAAACCGTTAATCGTTACGCAAAACGAAATATACCATCGCGACGAGAATTAAATCATCTTTCTATAGAGGGGCACTTCTATATACTTTCGACGAACTTTTTTTTTGATTTTTTTTTCAGTCACGTCTGAAAAAATCACATGTGATTTCATAAAATCACATGTGATTGTGATACAAATCACATGTGATTTTTTCAGACGTGATTTAAAAAAAAATTCGAAAAAAGAGTTCGCCGAAAGTATATAGAAGTGCACTCTATAGAAAGATAAAAAAAATACTCGTCGCAATACTTTCGACGAACTTTTTTCTCAATTTTTTTCCTATCACGTCTGAAAAAATCGCATGTGATTTGTGATACAAATCACATGTGATTTCATTAAATCACATGTGATTTTTTCAGACGTTACTGAAAAAAAATTCAAAAAAAAAGTCGTCGAAAGTATATAGAAGTGCCCCTTTATAAAAAGATAAAAAAATACTCGTCGCGATACTTTCGACGATCTTTTTTCCCATTTTTTTTCAATCACGTCTGAAAAATCACATGTGATTTGTATCACAATCACATGTGATTTCTTAAAATCACATGTGATTTTTTCAGACTCGATTGAAAAAAAAAATTGAAAAAAGTTCGTCAAAAGTATATAGAAGTGCCCCTCTATAGAAAGATAAAAAAATATTCGTCGCGATGGTGTATTTTTGTTCGTTTAACGATTTATCGTTTGCTAGATATTTGGGTTTTAAGAAAAAGGTGGGAAAGTGAGTTTTTTTTATTATAATGAAAAAATGAGTGGTTAAGATTCACCCATTTGTTTTTTAAGATTATCATGTTCTTTATGGATCTCACCTCAAAAAGGGTTTTGTTTGTTCCATTTTTCGTTTTACCCCCTTAGGTGTTTGTGATTAACTCCGCTTTTCTAATAGTTTTTTTTGTTACATTTGTGACATGTATATTTTCCAACATAGTTTTTTTTAAGAAAACGTATAAAATTGATTTTTATAAACTTTAGCTAAATAAAGTAATATTTTAGGTTTTTTTTAATTAAATATCTTTATAAAAAGTAAAATAAAAAGGAGAATGATACCTAATAATGAAACAATTTTTTTTCAAAATGCAAAAGTCCTCACTTTTCGTATTCCTTTACTAGATAAAAGTTTATTTACTACGTAATTTAATATACATTTAAGCATAAATTAAAAAGCGAGGTGTGATTGGGCCTCTCATTAGAAAGCCCACGAAGCCCAAAACTGAAACAAAACGGTAGGTAAGGGTGTTGATCGATTCAGTTATCGGGTTATTCGGTTAATTTAATTCGATTATTTCGGTTAATTTTTTTTCTTGTCAACACGAAAATCGAACTGAAAACCGAATTTGAATTCGGTTCAGTTTTCGGGTTGACCTGAATTACATAATTTATTTATAAAACAATAATAATTACATAGATATTTAGCAAAAAAAAATATTTGATGCATAAAAATTAAAAAGTGTTTTCTTATATTAGGATAAAATTTTAATGGTCTTTTTATATATATAAGTTTTTTTTTGAACGGCTATTTTATTAAAAGAAACACTAGCAAGAAGCTAGCAAATTACAAGGAGATAAGATTTGGGTTTTTAAGCCAATCATCCAAACTAAATGCTACATTACAT
>BQNB010168683.1:0-13862 GCA_026074375.1 Tanacetum coccineum
GAACTTCAATAACTTCGGCCCCCCACAAGAAATGTCCAAGTCCCGTCACTGTGTAGCATCCCCCCACCTCTATATATACAGATGAGGAGGGCAAGAATACTGTCCTACGCCAAATGGGAAACCCCCATATAACCGACCATAGGGAGCCTTTGCCTTGCAAGTCAAGTAAACGAAACCTAATTCTAGTATAGTCATATTACAACGTACACTTGAACCGCTAATCTATGTTAAGTTTGCTCCTAAAATATAAGACACATTTATTTAAGCATCTGAAGTATTTGACACGCAAATTTTAAGAAAGAAGTTAGAAACTGTGAGGAAAGTATGTCTGTTCGTGGTTATGCCAACCCGAACCCTTTCAACTTTCAACCTATACAAAGTTTTGACCCACTCATTTTGACATCTCTTGCTGCAGCTTTCATCATTTAAAGTTTTCTACACGGTTTCCGTCTTTTATCTAGGTCTTGATTATACTTTGAATTTAAGGGTTATTTATGTGGTTGATACAGTTGGATAACTACTACTGTCTATGTATATCTTTGAGTTAAACAAAAAAATTGACTATAAAAATAACAAGTCTTGAGTCTCCGTGTTACATTGGTTTTATTCACGTTAAAGATTGAAGGACCACGAATGAAGGAACAAGCTCTTTTCATCACGTCTGGGCCGAACCTTGGTATTTTGGCGCACTATTGGAATTAATATGTTCTTGAAAATGACAGGTAGAAAAGGAAAACGACTTGAAGCCCAATAACCAGTTGTGTGGCAGTGGTTTTAATCACAATAAAACTACTGTCGAAATAAAATACGAAGGAACATATTTTGGCGCGTTATTGGAATTAATGTGCTTTTGAAAATGAAGGTAGACTAAGATGAAGTCTTGGAGCCCAATATTCGTTACATACCTATCAAACCAGTGGTACAACATTTGGTGTTATTCACAAAGATCATAGACCCAATAATGAAGCAACTTGCTTTCGTCATTATCTTAGAGCAAATCCTACATAACATCACAATGACATTTTCATAAGGGAATCCTCACATATGAACAATATAGTGCTTTTACTACTTTTAATCCTGTTCGTATATTCTTTTGCCAACAAGACTAGATGTCCCCAAGTTTATCAAATCAATGATATAAATCGCTGAGCAAGCCAGGCTACAAGAACGTACATATTGGATCTCTAAGAAGGAGAAGCCCAATCAGGAACAAAAATTAAAACCCCCCACAAATTTTTGGAACGACATTATATTTTCATTAGAACAAACTAACAAGAAGCTTAGAGTAGAAATTTTTTCTACAAAAAGTTTATGGAGAATCAATTCATGAGTTAAGACACTGATTACTTCTACAAGTGTCCTTTCTTGGCGGTTATGAGTCAAAGCAAACATGTTTCCAATATTTCCAGACACTCAAGCTGTTTTTGGTATAACCGCATCAAAACATGTCTTCAATGTAGAGCTTAGCTTTGTTGTGTCACTCCAAGTTAAAAGATCGGGCATATTTGTTATGTAAATATAATGAAGAAACCCTACCAAGTCGAGATAGCTTTCAAAAGAGATGAAGCAACGAGCACTCAACCTAGATGGCTTTCCACAATGATTTTGACATTTCGTACAATAAGAGGATTGACCTATGAACGCACTAGTTTACCTTTTTCCTTGGAGTAATTAATTTGATAAAGTACACTACATAAACTGTCCTTAATTTGTAAAACGCGAAGAATATACCTCCTTCAAATGATTGTGAGTAAAGTATAGATAGTTATTTTGGAGTAGTGTGGTTACACCTTTTTATCCTAGAATTTCCCATGTGGATCATTCATATAACCAATCTGAATATACCGATATTTAATGTAAAAGTTACTTACATGATTATTTCTATTATTGATATTAGTATTGACTAATAACAAACAAGGTCAAACGGTACCTAGTTTACACCTTTGTCCACGTTAGGACTAATAATCTTAATACGATATGTCACTTGCTGTCGAAATTCCAATTTTGCTATAAATACGTTATATGAAACTTCGAACATATGTGTCACATGCTGTAGATATGACAATGTTTAGATATTCCATTGTAATATTCATTCTTCATGTAGCTTATATGGTTTATGCTCAAAATGATCAATCTGGTACGTACAGTAAGCTTAATTGTTTTATAAGAATTTGTGTGCGTGTGTGTGTACCAAATGCAGTTCTGACCCTTTTCTTAGCAGGTTTCATTAGCATTGATTGTGGAGTACAACAAAGCTACACGGATGACTCAACACTTATAAATTATGTTTCAGATGACGGGTTCATAGACAGTGGTGAACGTCATGAGGTATTATCTAATTATAGAGTGGACTTTGCTACCTATGCTGGTTTACAGCTAACTACTCTAAGAAGCTTTCCTGAAAATGAACAAAACTGCTACACTCTCAAACCCCCACAAGGGAAGAATAACAGGTATTTGATAAGGGCAAGGTTTGCGTATGGGAATTATGACTTGAAAAATTTAAACCCTCGCTTTGACCTTTATATTGGAGCAGATTATTGTTTCACAGTTGTTATTAAGGAACCATCAGAAACATATAGCTATGAGATAATACACTTCACCTCATCAGATTATATAAATGTTTGCCTCAGAAACACAGGCCATGGTATTCCTTTCATTTCGGTTTTAGAACTAAGGCTTTTGGATATCACCATGTACAAACTACCAACACTAATCCTCCATTATCATAGATACTCTAGTTCAGATAGAAAAATCAGGTAACACTTTCAAATACGTTATGGTAATTAACAACAAACTTTTGCTAGGCTAATTTTGTTTTGTTTTGGCTGAAACAGATATGAAAATGACAGGTATGATCGAATATGGTATTCGTTGTCTATCCCTGACTCTAGAGTTGTGCAGAGTTCTAATATAATTTCTTCAGGGCCTTTAGATGATGAAAAATTATCATTTGAGGTCATGAGGAATGCCGTGACACCTGCAAATTCCACGAATAGCTTAACCGTGACTTGGACAGGTGATGCGAGCGATGAGTTTATCATCTACATTCACCTTGCTGAGGTTGAAATACTAGAAAGCAACCAAAAAAGAGAATTCAACATTTATCTCAATGGGAATGACCTGTTTGGATCATTTTCTCCCTCCGCTAACATAACCACCTTAACCAGTCAATCATCTACCGGTTTATCATATAACACGCTTGAAATAATCAAAACCGCAAGCTCAACCCTCCCTCCTATCCTTAATGCGATAGAAATTTATAGTGTGAAGCAATTCCAACAATACCAGACACAAGACCAAGATGGTAATATATATATACTATTCAATATATTCTTTCAATGAAGTTTTTTACAAATAAACATTTATAACAGGAATTAATGCAACAATTTATCATGCTATTTTCCCTTTGTCTTAATCTCAAAACTAGCTGCTGCAATCTGGAATACCAAGTCAGCATATAGGATAAAAAGAAACTGGCAAGGAGATCCATGTGTTCCCCAAAAATTTCTGTGGGAAGGTCTTAACTGCGATTACAATGATCTAAATGCAACTAAGATCATATCCTTGTATGTATATCATTTAACAACCATCAGCAAGTAATAGTTCCATTTTATTACCAATCGACAGTGACGAATGATTAACTATATCTTTAATGTAGGAACCTGTCCTCTAGCGGATTGAGTGGAGAGATAGTTACTGCCTTGGCTAATCTCACTATGATAGAATCATTGTAACTTCATTCTTAGATATTCGGAGTCTTTCATATGAAATTGTTTATTAGTTTATTCAAAATAACTTATGTAACTTTCGTATGTTCTTGCTTAGGGATCTGTCCTATAATAACCTGACAGGAGCTGTGCCACAGTTTCTCGCATCTCTGAATAACCTGAAGCTTGTGTAAGTTATGAAGTCGTAAATATAGGGTAAAAAAACATACACAGTATCTAATGGTATTATATGGTATTTCTTGTAGAAACTTAACAGGAAACAATTTCACAAGACCACTACCAGCAGAACTCCTTGCAAAATCAAAGAAAGGGTCGTTGTTTCTGAGGTTTGCTCTTTAATTTAGAATTAGACTTTCAGAAAAATTGAATTAACATTTACATCAACTTTTCTAACATTTACTTATATAATCAGCATTGAAGTAATTGGCGATCAAGATAAAGGTTATTGTCTCAATGGGTCATGTGAAAACAAAAAGCATACCAAGGTGGTTATTCCAGTGATAGTAGCAATTGTCATGGTCATTGTGCTACTGATCGCATTTTTCATAGTATGGAAATATAAATGGCGAAAAACAAAAGGTTTGCAATATCGTTACCTCATTATCGTATAGCCTGATAAATTTGTATATATCCTTTTAAAAAGATTTTAGGAAATGTAAAGGCACCTCAGCATTTGAATGGTAACTGTAGATTCAACCATAAAGGATGCGACTTTTCAGACGAGGAATAAACAGTATACATATTCTGAGGTACAGAGTATTACTGACAACTTCACGACAGTTATTGGGAAAGGTGGATTTGGAACAGTGTTCCGTGGATCTATTGGGGGTAACCAAGTTGCTGTGAAGATGCTTTCTGAATCATCATCTCAAGGTTTCAAAGAATTTCAAGCGGAAGTAAGCGTGTCTTAATAAAAAAAATACTCACGACTCTAAGGAGAACAATTTTTATCTAATTACAATTTGAAGCTGCTAATATTATCAATCAGAATGGCCTAGTGACAAAAGACTTGTTTTTTTTTAACGGCAAGTTAGTAGTTAGTAGTTAGTGATTCGAGACCACAATGTACATCCAATTGGGCAGTATGCAAGCCTCGAACCTTCGCCTTAGTGACAAAAGACTTATGACTATCACACTAAAATGTGAGACGTCTCAAGTTAAATTCTTGTTAGGTGCAAACAACCCTGAAGTAGCCACGTCAAACTCGTGAAAAGGGAGGGCTTTACCCATCTTGAGTATGTATGGCGGTGGGTTCCAAACCCGTGGATTAGTCGGCCAAAAGTTCAGAAACCATGGTTACAGAAGAAACAATTACTAGTATTACGATTTTAATTAGCCAACTAAGCACAACTACAAGAACGCAGTCGTCTGCAACAAATTTACTTATTCAAATTAAATATTACTAACAATCAGTCATAACGTGGAAGACTAAGAAAAATTCGTGTACAGGTCAAGCTTCTAATGGATGTTCGTCATAAAAACATAACTCCGCTCATTGGGTACTGCAATGACAGCAACCACAAGGCAATCATTTACGAGTACATGGCTAATGGGGACTTACGAAAACATCTATTTGGTAATTGGGCTTAGTCCATACTTCTTACTTAAGTACATGTTTGACTGACTAGAATCATTACCGTTCTTCAATGGTTAAAGCTTGTCATCCTTCTGAATTGAAACTCTATTAATTAATATCCTTGACCAGATGAAAGTTCAAACGTCTTAAGTTGGGAAAGAAGACTACAAATTGGATGCGATGCAGCAGAAGGTTAGTAATTATATTATCTAGAAAAGCGAACAATTATATTATCTTGAACTCACACAACCACTTGGTTGACGGGGGCACCAACTGCTTTAACAAGTTTAACATGCATGGGATATATATTATAGGGCTGCTATACATGCATGATGGTTGCAGGCCCCCCATAGTTCACAGAGATGTGAAGCCTACAAATATATTGTTAAATGAAGGTTTCCAGGCCAAACTAGCAGATTTTGGGATGTCTAGAGCTTTCACTACTGAAGATGCCACCGATGAGTCAACAAGAATTGTGGGCACTCTCGGTTACCTTGATCCCGAGTGAGTTTTTATCTTCCACTTTTTTCATTTTAAAAATAACTGTTAAACTAGGGATTAGAAAGGAGGCCACTCAAACTATTCATATTTTTTCATTAAATAATATATCCAGTTTCATTTATAACAAAAATGGTCCAAATAATCCACGTTGAATGACGAAAATTTTCCTCAAGTCTTTTAATGTTCAATAATTGTTTACTTTAAGGAATATAAAAATAAGCGGTGTGTATATTTCTTTTCACCAAAAATTTAAGATTATCATCATTGTCCATCTCTATTTATTTATTTTTTCCATATTTGTTATATATTAGCCAAACTAGAAACATACTTTTGTGGTCTATAAAGTAATGTCAATAGTTGGGTGGTCTAGTTTGAAAGAGTCCAATACTTGTGTCGCCTCCTCGCACATAATATTCCCAAGTAGTTGAAATGTAACATTTTGTTTTACAGGTATCGCTTATCAAACAGGTTGACCATGAAAAGTGATGTGTATAGCTTTGGTATAGTACTGCTAGAGTTGATTACAAGCCGTCGAGCAGTATCAGAAAACATAAACATAATCAACTGGGTCAAGTCTACTATCGCAGAAGGACATGTTGAGCATATAATTGATCCTAAGTTACAAGGGAACTTTAACAGAGATACTGCCTGGAAGGTAGTAGAATTGGCTATTGCCTGTGTTTCCGACTCTTCCATCAAACGGCCAACCATGAATGACGTCGTGATGGAGCTCAAGTACTGTTTGAATGCAGAGAAAATTCATCGTTCCATACCAGATAATGAAAGTGTATCCGTGAACTTGGAAAGTATGAGTGATCCAATGCCAAGATAGTGATGTCTTGAAACTGTCAAGTGTTAAATGTCGTCGTACTTATGTAGTATACTATTGTATTGTAATATATACGTGCTTGTAAGCGATCCAAGCATAAGTCAATCCAAATATACTAAATCTCATACATAACACCGATTTCGTAATATATAGTGATTCAGAGTCCTTAGACACCAACATATGTATTTCTTCCTACTTCTAGTCTTTCGACCAAACTATATAATTAACTTCTTACAGATAAAATGCCCATGCTTCCACGTCTTGTTGCCTTCAAAAACTAATGTTTAAAAAGCCTTATACTTTGAGAATGAGAGACATAAGCTTCCTATCAAGTCAAGAGGGTGTTGGAAAACGATTTAAGATTATTAAGAATTTATGCTATTATTATTTAACATATCTGTAATAGGTTAATAAGAATTATAGCAGGCCCAAAAGAATTATATAATAAGGCCTGGTTGGGTCCAACAGGAATATTAGATAAGTACGTTAGTTCTATTGACAGTTATTAGGGTTAACTGTTTCTAAGGAATCGTTGTGACTCTTCATTCACACCGGTTCACCATGTATATATAGATCATTGTACAGACATTTATCAATATAGAAGATTACTACTTGTTTCAATTTGCTTCTGTGTTTTTCTGTTTGAGTATCACACACACACACGCTGTAAAACGCATATCCAAAACACCCCGCCTGCACTTTGACATAATGGTGTTTTCAAACTACTTCTTGGAACGAAACTGGACCAAAGGGGTTCCCTCCAGATCAAGAGTAGAACATTGGCATCAGAGCAAAAAACCTGGGAGACAACCGAGGATGTTTTCGCAAATCGAATTTTTGCAAAGACAACTCAAACGAGAGAGGGAAAATCGGATTGGTCACTGCGCAAGGCATATAACGAACGAGTCCAAGAACATGCTCCGAAAGCAAATCGAAGACATCAAAATTTTCAATTCATCTCTTCCACACAATAAGTTCAAACAATACGTTTGTTTTTATTGCAATGGAAAAGGCCACATAGTAAAGAATTGTCCCATAAAACCAAAGGCAGAACCACTGTTCTTGCGAAGGAAAACAGCAGGCGCTGAAAGGGACTCTAAACACGCATACGAAGAGACTAAGGCCAGGATAAAGATGAACAAGGATATGGTTGTGTGTTTCAAGTGCCACAAACGAGGACACTTCGCGAACAAATGTCCACAAGACACCAAGGCTATACCGAATCTCGAAAAACCCACTGTAAGCGTTAAATATCCAGAATTCATTTATTTCAAAACAAGAGGAATACTTAAAGGGACGGATATGATACGTGGGATGGATTTTTGGTACGTGATTAGCACGACGGAATAAGCACATGACTACGAAATTACAAGTTCTTCACAACCTTAAAGAAATTTTTTCGGTTTGAATTTTTTGGAAGCTACAAAAGATACCTGTTTATCACGTACGGGATAGGAGAAGTCTTGATATTGAACGAGGATCGAAACTATCTGATTCCAGGGGTACAATACGCCCCTGAAATCACACTAAACATACTCTCATTGAGTCTTTTGAAACAACAAGGGTTCGATACGATCTTTGAAGGAGACCGATGCATTTTGGCTTATATGTTCAAAAACTATCACGGAAAGAACATAAACCTTGACAAAATGAAGCAACGACACAACGACTACTTGGACGATTATTTTGAATCATTAGACAGAGACATGAACATCAATAGGAGAATCGAACCGATTCGTAAAGAAACAAAGGACGATGGCGAGGTTCATAATTTCCAAGAGTGTGTTGCATTCTTAAACTTGATCAAAAAGGACAATGGAACGAGCAAGGAATGGGACGATCACAGGGACAAATTCAACAAAGTCCTAAAATGGTTCTTCAACCATTATCTCAATCGATCATTACCCGGAATGCTGCCACCAACGATTAAGGGAGTCACTATACACTTATTCGATTTATATAAACTAACCGAATGTATGGGAGGCTTTTTACATGTGCAATTCAGCCAAGAGTTTGGCGCGCTTGCCGAGATCTTAGGATTATCAAGATCAGACGGAGAAGAGATACAAAGGTGTTATATCGACTACTTGGAGGTTCTTGTCTCATTTTACAAGACAGCAAGATCATCACGAGACCCTATGAGAGGGAATGAAGACTTGGAATGCTTCAAAGATTACCGACGCGATGGTAACATGGATGATACGATGGCTGCCAAGAAAGGGAAAGGACAAGTCGAACACTTTGGGATTTACCCCTAGTAAGAAAGAAGGATAACAAAGCATCAATACTTTGCACATCAGGAGGTGGACGAAAAGATCAAGTGTGGAAAATGTCATGACGTTGGACATTTTGATTTTGAATGTTCAACCAAGAACCAGGAACCATTTGCATCATCATCAAGACAAGCCAACGACAAAGATACTCAAAGTACTACGAGTGATGATTTTATGATCATCACTTAATCAGACGAAGGAAGAAGCGCAAGGAATCAGCATCAAACTCTTAATAACTTAGGAGGGAGAATGTTGGAAAAACGATTTAAGATTATTAAGAATTTATGCTATTATTATTTAACATATCTGTAATAGGTTAATAAGAATTATAGCAGGCCCAAAAGACTTATATAATAAGGCCTGTATATTAGAAATCCTGGTCCAACAGGAATATTAGATAAGTCATAGTTTTCTGTTGAACATTATTAGGTTAACTGTTTCTAAGGAATCGTTGTGACTCTTCATTCACACCGGTTCACCATGTATATATAGATCATTGTACAGACTTTTATCAATATAGAAGATTACTACTTGTTTCAATTTGCTTCTGTGTTTTTCTGTTTGAGTATCACACACACACACGCTGTAAAACGCATATCCAAAACACCCCCGCCTGCACTTTGACATAATGGTGTTTTCAAACTACTTCTTGGAACGAAACTGGACCAAAGGGGTTCCCTCCAGATCGAGAGTAGAACAGAGGGTCATCTTGGCTTCTGATTTTACTTCGAAGTTCGTAAGTTTAGTTAACATTTAACATAAAGGTTGTGTTCATAAGCAACTGTACCCAAATTCGATTTTATAAGTTATCTCAATGTTGAATTAAAATATAGTATCATTCTCCATTTCTCCCTTCAATCAAATAACTAAGGCTACACTCTCTGACATTCTTTGCATCAAACATTTTCGATATTCTTATGCCTTTTTATAATAACTTCATACTCATAAGTGTTCGAGTTGCGCAAAGCAATGCTTATTATACTGAAAATAAGCAGCAAAGGTTAACATCTTAAATGTTTTCCACACTAATGTTAAAATAAAAGAGTTAGTGTAAATTTGGAGAAAAAATGCTTGGGGTATTCCCAACCCGAACTGTTCGAACCTGCACAAAATTCTTATTTTGACCCACCCATTTTGCCACTTCTAGAGTTCTAGTTGCAATTTTGATTGGTTAGTGTTTTGGACCCGTTTGAGTCTTTTATCACGCTCTTGGCAGTTCAATGCTTTTTTTTGCTTGATGTAGCTGGATGACTTATATTGATCGAATTCGTTACCTGTTTTATCATGCCCTTGGTTAGTGTTCTTGACCCATTTTGAATCTTTTATCACACTCAGTTTCGTATAAAAACAATGACGATAGAAAAAGATATCTATTGAACTAGACGTGTAACATTGGTAGTTTTATTCACATAAACGATTGTATATCCGTGACGGTACAAAGAAATGATTATTAAGGTTCTACAGCTATTTTCGATCTTATAAATAGTGGACTTACCAAATCAAGCATTAAAGTTTTATATTTTTCACGAAAGGTTATTAAACAAGAGAAAATTTCGCACAACTATAATGTAATACTTCAAGCCAAGGTTTTCCATATCGGGATCCTACACAGGATCATTTTTGTCTTTGCAAGATCGAGATCGAGATCGAAGATCGGATCGGGATCGTAAGATCCTACTATAATATCATTTTCCTAATAGTCTTTGTAATATTATACAAATCTACAAGTTGTTATATATCATAAACACAAAATTATATGAATATTTCATAAAAATGTTGTAATAAAAATGTTTTTATGAAATTTTATATGACGATTAACATGTTGTTTTTTTAATTGTACAAAACACAATCCATAAATTTGTAGTTTTTTAGTTTGAGGTTCGAGAAAAATGAGATCGAATGGTATGAGATCTTAAGATCATATGCTCAAGATCAGGATCCTATAACATCTTAAGCTTGCAAAGATCCTATGTATGATCTGGATCGTTTTGGCTTTGCAGTATCGTAAAATCGTAAGATCCTAAGATGTAAAGGATATTGATTTGATTGATTGATTGATTCTTATTGATAACAATGAACCTATATATAGGATACAAAGGAACATTCTATAATATGGGCTACCCTTGAAGCTATACAAACTGGGCTCGGGCCAATGGGCTAATTTTACTAAATATACAATATAAATACATGCTCTAATACGCCCCCGCAGTTGGAGCGGGAGATTTTCGGAACAGAAGAAATTACAACGTGATTATAAAAGAATTTTTAGGATTTGAGATCCGATAGATGGTATACATGTTGAGCCGCGTACATATATAGACCATATAATTTAATGATTAAAAGTTATAATAACTGAATAAATGCCTCAGTGTCGTATATTTAAGTACTTCGCTCCATACTTACTTCTATAAAGATCATGTTAGCCATATATTAGCACCTTTCATAGAAGTAAAACAGCCATAATTCAGCACGATGCAAGTATAACATGCATTCTAGTTTCCAATAATTGTACACGAAGTGACAAACTCACTTGGTGGTGACTGATCCTCTATAACCTTATACCTTTTCACCTCGCATACACTATTGTTACCAATAAAACATTCTTACGGTTCAAAAGCCATTGTTATTCCTAAAACCAGGGGAATTACGAAATCAAGCCTTAACTTGTTATCAAAAGGTACTACATTTGTGAATTTCCTAACAGAAGTCTTGTTCTCCAGCTTTTATAAAATGAAAAACTGGAAAGATAATTCTAACTCACAATCTTTCTTTCTGAAGCATGTCCACATTGATTCCACTTCTACAAAATTAATATGGTACTACATATATGGATGATTTCATAGCAAATCCAAGTAATGCATGCTATGATTGCTCAACTGATAAAAATTTATTTCATTTTACTTTAAAAATAATATGATAATGATAATAAGAATAATAATGAATTCAATCAAGATTGGAAGATAATAGCTTTATTTGACTCTTTCCTTTGTACTGGTCCACCCACATTTATACAGCCTTAGTTTATGTCAATGTTATGAACAGTCATTGATACTATATCCTAACCCTCAACAAAGCATCATAATCGGGTCTTTATACCTAGCTAGCCTATGCATAATCACTGCTAAAGGGTCTCAACAAATTCAAGTACTAATCTTCCTTTCTCTTTAGTTCTTAAAGTCATTTATGACAAACTACAAAAAAACTATCCTTTATTAGTAGTTACTTGATTAATATAACTCCATTAATAAAACAAAGATAAACCTCCATTTGTATATATTAAAATATTGTAATGAAACCAGATCAAGAGTAGTTTTTGTTTATATAATTTGAAAGAAAACGACATTTTGTTCAATACCTATATAAGTATCCATTATCCATAATTTAGTACCTTAAATACGAAATTTTACAAGCTAAAGTAATATATTTAGTCGACTGTTAGTAGAAGATAGGTACATATGAATTCCACGTTTATTTTAGATTATAGTGGCACAACTTTCATCCTTGAAGTTCCATATTAACTAGAATGAATCTCTATACAGCCTAATTTGATGTAAAATTAACTTACATCTTTATAACTTGTTGATGACAAACAAGGTCAAAAGTTTATATATTTAGGAGAGGAAGGGAGAACACGTAATTTTGGGAGAGAAGGAGTATTAAAGTAAACTCACCTACCCACCTAATCTACACCTTGGACCAAGTTGGGACTTTACTCTCAATGCTAAGCCAAAAGACTGTTGGACATGCCCAAAAAATCTTATTTTGTTATAAATACATTGCACAAAACTTCAAGCATATGTCTCTTGCTGTAGAAATGACAATGTTCAGAAGTTTCATTTCTATTTTGATTCTTCATGTAGCTTGTATGGTTTATGCTCAAAATGATCAATCAGGTACGTATAATAAGAATAGAATATTTTTATATAATACGTATGTATGTATAAAATGAAGTACTAACCCTTTTCTTAGCAGGCTTCATTAGCTTAGATTGCGGATCACCCCCTGGCTCATATACTGATAACTCAACAGGCATAAATTATGTTTCAGACGAAGGGTTTATAGAAGGTGGTGCAACTTATAAATTTGCCACTAGCAGCAATAGTTTCCAACTTGGCTCCCTAAGATACTTTCCTGAAAATGAACGGAACTGCTACACTCTCCGACCCCGACAAGGGAAAAATAATAGGTATTTGATTAGGGCGATAATTGGGTATGCAAACTATGACTATAAAGATCAAAACCCTCAATTTGATCTTTATCTTGGAGCAGATTATTGGGCTACAGTTAACATAACAGACAGCATGAAGGGACAGGACCATGAGATAATACACCTCAGCTTATCAGATTACATAAACGTTTGTCTCGTAAATACAGGTCATGGAATCCCTATCATTTCAGCTTTAGAATTAAGGCCTTTGGATATCACCATGTATGAAAGTCAGTTTCAATCACTAATTCTCGCCCACCGCAATACTTTTGGTACAAATGAAAGTATCAGGTCAGTATTCATAAATTCGTAAAGCTATTAACAAATAAACCAACTAATGTTTATCACAGTCGAGGCTGACTATTATCAAATTATTTTTTTGGCTGATATAGATATGTACGATCGGATATGGTATCCATTGGGTTCGACTGGCACTATAAAAGTAAAAAATTCTAGTTTAGTTTCTGCAGCGCTTTCAGATAAAGTAAAATTACCTTTAAAGATCATGAGAACTGCAATTACACCTATAAACTCTACGGATTTCTTAACCTATTCATGGCCTGCTAATACCACTGATGAGTTTGTCATCTATATTCACATTGCAGAAGTTGAAATACTAAAAAGCAACCAGAAAAGAGAATTCAACATTCAGCTTAATGGGGACCTTTTGTTTGGACCATTTTCTCCTTCAACTAGCTTAACCACCATAACTAGTAAACATACTTATACTGGTTTTCCAAACTAT
>BQNB010168684.1:0-13862 GCA_026074375.1 Tanacetum coccineum
AACTATCTAGAAAGCTTAAGATTTAAAGACAAAGACTTCCGCTAACTCTGATTTAAAGCTTTCAAGATAATGCAAAAGTATGAGCATGTTGGTCAAAGACACAAGATCGCAAGATGGCATAGACGATAAAGACAATGACAAAGGCTCAAAGTCTAGATCGCAAAGCATGAAGGAACAAACCTACAACAAAGAACAAAGAAAAAGACCAAGACCACATGAGCTTAAACGACAAAAGCAATCTCATTTATCTCATGAAGGAGTGTCATCAATGAACTCACTTCGGGGGAGATTGTTAGCCTCAAAATATTGAGCCGAACAGGAAGTTCGTTCATTACGTGTACGAGTCTCGGTCATTTAATTAGTTAATGTTGTAATAGTATAATATCGGGAATCGGGCTCGATAGTTAATCTAATATTGTATATGTTTCGGGTTTAATCCCAAGCAAAACCCGAGCCCGGGTCCTAGTTAAATATCCCGCGCGTCATTTAACGCGACGGGGTATATAAACTCTTTTCTATTTAGAAAAGAGTTAGTTGTTAAAATAATAAATCTTTTCCTTTTCCAAAATTCTCTCATCTCTCTCTCTCTCTCTTCTTTCTCTCTCTAAAACAACTCACCTCCTTTCTCTTTTCTAGATCAAATTCGTGTATGATATATATGTTATGAAGTGATTACGGGATCCTACAATTGGCATCAGAGCTTCAAGGGTGGATTCGTGTTTGATTTGTGTGGTTAATAAGCTCAAAATTCGTGGCTTATTTTTGCTCTAAAACCCCACGGCTCAAAATCATATATTGAGCTCATTTGGTTGGTTAATCGTGTTGTTTTTCATGCTATAAATGCTAAGGAAGGTATATTGTTACCATTCCAAGTGATACACAAGCCTCAAGATCGATAACAAAGCTACAAAGATTCGAATTTAGTTGGTGTTCTTCGTGGAGAGTTGCTTCGTTCATGAAGATCCACAAGGAAATACATGTTGTTGTAAGTTTACGCTTATAAGGTTTGGTTCCTATTACATGGTAAAGCTTTATTTCGTGGGAAATAAGCTCATTTGGAATGAATATGCAAAAATCGAGCTTGGTGTTCATCATGGCGGTTTGGTAAGATAAGGGACAAGATCCACGTTTTTAGGAAAAAGTCAAAGGCGAGTTGCTAAACGGCGAGTTACTAAACGGCGAGTTGCTAAACGGCGAGTTGCTCAAAGGAACAGGCAGCGAGTTAGTCAGACCAAACAGCGGTTTGAGTATTTTATTAGGGCAGCGAGTTGTCAAAAGAAGCAGCGGTTTGATTATTCTATTACACGGCGGTTTGCTTTATATTTATTGCCAGCGGTTTGGTTAAGTGAAGGCGGCGAGTTGTGTAACTTCAGCAGCGGTTTGAAAAAAAAAAAAGTATCCAGACGACACTTTTTAGCGACACTTTTTTCGGGAAAAATTAAGTAAAATAAAAAAAAATTCTATAGCATTTTTAGCTTATTTTTACACCAAATTTAGATTTTGGTAATAGGGTAAAATTTAATTTTTTTTCATAATCCAACTGCGCCGAATTCCAAACAAATCATCAAACCATTAGTGATTTCAGGGGAAACAAGGTTGTTTCTAAAGAATACTTTTGCAGGATTCAACGTCTGCAGTCATTCACTCGAAGAAGAGAAGTCAAACCCCAGGGGAGTCCCTTTTTGTTTAATTCTACTTTTATTCCAATTTATTTCATTTACTTAAATGTATAATAGGGACATTGTACAAACCAAATTGAGGGGGTGAGAGTAGAATTACCACTTGACCTATAATGCCTTCGATTTTCTAGTTTTCTTTGAAAAACGTGTCAATTTAAAATTTGACAGTTTTACTTACTAACACAAGATGAATCTTGCTGAGTACACTATTTCCTTAATTCCAATTGGTGCGAGTTAAGCCTATTATTCCATTTTCCATCTATTATAACAAAAATCCATCCACCAAAAATATATGTTGCTAGTAGTATGAAGACATTAGAACGGGCCTGTACATCTTTTCAAGAACGCTTAAATTGGTTTGTGGAATAAGTCTGTTACGAAGAAGCAAAACGTCTTAGGAAATCACCCCAAAAAGGCATATATTGTGTGTGTTTAATCGACTTGTCACACTGACTTGTAGAACCTCCCGTTAAAAACCCATTGTGTTGCACACAATATTGAGTCAAGATTACCCCTAGATCACCTGTTAAAGAGCCAATCCCTGTTTAAAACCCGATATGTTTTGTTACACTATTTCGCCTAGCCTCCCTGTATCTTTATTTTATCTTGTGTTAGATATCTCTGCTACTTAAAGAAGGAAGGTCCATGGTTTGGGGGAATAGGTGTGAAAATTTTATGCATTCGTAGAAGACCAATCATTCACTTTTGATATTGTTCATCTCAAGTGGGGGGACGTATGTATTATATCAAACGCTGAAGGGGCAATAACAAAATGATATAAACACCTATATCATTGTATATTAAAAAATGGATGGTGCAAAAGAAAGCATCCATGTAGCTAAAAATGTAAAGAGTGTGCAACTAATAAGTCATCTTAATGATTATGAGCATGACTAAGTAGCCCATTATTGAAAGATTAATATTTTCGAACTTAGACCTTGGACTTATGATAGACAGTATCATTTATGACAACTCATAGATTATCATTAGACTATTTGTTCTTCGTGTTTTTATTTAACAAAAATTTATTTTGCATCCTGTGTCGTTTTCCCTACCCTAATCGTTCTAAATCCCGACCATTGTTTTGCTGAATAGAGGGATTATGAAATTGCAATCATTTATGTCTTTTTTTAAAATCCCCCCCCATCGTTATGGATTGTATATGTGATTTTCTGCCCTGTTATGTAAAAGCACTTTTTGGAAAAGGACTTGCTAAGGATGATCACGACCTTAAACTGTCTTGTCACCCATGTTGCCTTTGAGACTGTTTAGACCCTAATTCTAGTTTGTGGAGACTTGTGTTCTTTCTAAGCTTATGATAGAATACATGTTATGATTGTGCAATTGAGTGATTACCCCAAAATGAAACACTTAGATTAGTAATGAGAGTTGAGTGTTTTCGATCCCCTTTTTGTGAGGTGTTTGGCTTTGATGTTTTCTAGCATAAGTAACTTATAAATTCATTTCTCCAAGTTAAATTGGGGAAATCTTTTTATGAATTATTCTAAACGGTACCACTTATGGCAGAGTCGAAGTCAAGAGGAAGGATATATGAATAACATCAAAGAGGTATAATACAGTTTTAAATCAAATTCCTTATGAAATTGCATATAAATATTATATAAATGTCTAAAAAATGTTACTTAATTTTATATGAAAGTTTTTTGGGACCAAAGTGAGCATTTACAAAAGTAGGACGTGAGATTGAACATGAAAAAAATTCACTAAAGAGAAGAGTTCAGGCTTGTTACTGCTGTAACACCCCGAAGTAGATTACGCGTACCATATTTTTAAAGAAAAATGAGTCCATCACAGCAATTAACGGGCGTACAAGCATCCTCTACTTTACGCCGTAACATTCAAAATTCATAGAAGATTATTTATCTGAGTTAGCGTTATGACGTAACATAGGCGACAAGGTTACGCCGTAACATCATTTTAGCCTAGAAGATTTGAAGCCTACGTAGCAAAGTTACGGTGTAACGTCTCATAAGGGTTACGTCGTAATAGTTTCGAAATATATAAATAGAGCCCTCATCCGGCTCATTCATCATCACTCACTTCCACAACTCACAACACAGTCCTAAAGGGTGAACCAAGCCTCCAAGGTCCAAAGCATTTCACCAGAAGGTCTAAGGGAGAAGTCACTTTACTTAATTCTTGTATTTAATTGTTCATAACAGTCACTGTAAGAACAATGATGATTTAATCCATGTTTACTTTCATTAATTCTTACATTACTGTTACCATGAGCGGCTAAGCACTCTTAGTGCTAACCTAACCATGTATTTTCTATTGATATGATTATTGTTTCCTGTTTAATTATGGTTCTGTTAGATATCCTTATAGCCTTTCATTGATCCCTGTGTTTTGGTAGTATAGAGGGTGGCTTAGAGCTTGTTAATCATGTTATTAGACTTACCCTGTTGAACATGGGATTAGCAGGGTACTAGGGTAGCTTGGCACCTACCCCTAGTGTAGGAATTTATCACATCATTGCCTTTGCCATATTAAATACTTAAAAAGCACAGAAACTCTTTTAGAGGGGGTTAATGATCGGTTTAGATTATAAATTGCTCTTAAGGATAGTTGAGGATTAACCACCACAAACTTGGATGCCATGCTTTGTTGAGATCAATAGGGAATGTAGGGATCATAAGAGTGAGTATAAGACAAGCCTCTGTTAGCCTCCACTTTTTAGTGAGAGGCTGGCGACTTGATACACGTGAATTGGACTAGTCTTGAACACTGCGTGTCACGCAGGGGTCATTTATGTAAACTAGGAATAGTTTGCTTTTTTTTTAGTATAAATACCCCTTATGGCTCTCCATGAGGGGTGGTGGATGTTTACTTGTTTTTTCTTTCTCTCTCTAATCTAATATTTTCTCTTTTTGTGTTCATCCCACCCTCTTTACTTTCTCTCACTAAAAACTACACCATGATTCATCTTTTGTATTTTGATCAACCAAGACCTCCCAAAAAGAATTTTGTAATGCGTACAATTGGGTACCAGATGCTAACCGGAAGGGTATTTTAATATTTTTTTTGTTGTGTCCGTGGCGTTTCATCATTCAGCTTATCACCGATATTTTCTAATTGTTTTCTTTTCGTGGGTTTGTGTGTCCTAATAAGTCACGGTTTCATTCATTTTTTTGCAACAAAAATATCTCATTCGTTAATGTCTCATATATGGGCCTTTCTTATGGATATTGTCATATTGCAGCTTATTGTTTTTTTCCTTGATTTTTTTCCTTGACTTTTGCTCATCAAAGTCTATCCTTGTGGTGGTGTATTTTCGAGCTTATTGGGATGGTCTGTTTGAGCTTATTTTCTAGTTAAAGGTCTTATTTTGTGGTGTAAATGAGCTTATTTTGCGTACTTCTGGATTTGTTTTTGTTGAAACACGGTTTAAGCAACAAGGAACGTTTTGATTGCTTTTTACAGTGTTTGATATTCAGTTGAAACCTAACAACTCGAACTGGACAACTCGAACCGAGCAACATGTAGTCAAGGGTGAACCGAACAACGTGATCGCTCTGATACCACATGTTAAGTGTTATCATTTCATCACCACATCACAAAAACAAGAAAAATACTTTTAGAGAGAGAAATAAAAGAGAAAAATGGTTACTTGCTTAAAGTGAAATGAGAAGCAACAACACGCAACAAGCAACACCCTTCCTAACATGCTAGGAAGGGGTATTTATAGTTACAAGAGATAAAACCTAACTTGGTTTGTTTAGGCTTTATGTTGGGCTGGTGTCCTACATACCAATGACTAAGCCCGACCCAGGCCCAATATACTTAGATTAAATTCCCATAAACTAAGTTTCTTATACAAGGCTCGAGAATATTTAATGACCATCACTTTAAAATAAACATGGCTAACAATCTCCCCCTAAGGGGAGGTCATTCAATTGTGGATCCTTCTTGTGACGTCTTGAGTCTTGGAGCCTTGTATTCTCGGGAATTCCTTTTGAAGTTCCATTTGCATGAGAACCGAACAACTCATTCATGCCCCAAACCCAAACCGAACAACTCATTCATGCCCTAAACCCAAACCGAGTCAACTCGGTATTTACCGAGTTGACTCGGAGTCAAACTCTTATAGTCCTTATGGGGCAAAAGAAAAGAGAAAAGAAAAGGATAGACAAAGAACGGACATACTTAATTAGAATACAACCCACATCAATAACATTCATCACAAAGCCAATTAAATCAATACAATAACGAACGACCTCAATACATTCACATCCTCAAATCAATTCCATAAATTACTAAACCTATCCCATCGTCACATTTAATCTCAATCCATCTCCATCCTCTATCAATCAATGACTCGATCTTAAATGGAAATGATCTCAGAATTGTGCTTATTTTTCATAAACAAATTTCTTTTCGACTAAACACAAGTAATCATCATCGATTATACGGTTTAAAACCCACCGCTTAATATCGAATATCAGAATTGATTCATAACAAACAATGTTTATAATCAACTTGGATTTCGTTCGTTGGAAAACTCAAACAATCACAAGTTGACCCTACCTGAGACCCTCCAAAGGATCTAAATGCCTTGTCCTTGTATAATCAAATGAAGAAAGAAGATCCTTGGTTCATTTCTTATTTACTGGAATACATAAAGGGGTGGTTGTTTGATGTTATTGATGTGATAAGGAGACGATAAAAAAAAAAAAACAATAGGAACGATTTTGTTATGTGAGTGGGATAATAAGTCTAAATGAATTAGATGATGGGATCTCGGTTTGGCACGTCTGAAGAAAGGAGGTAAATGTGAAAAAGATGATATGATGGCTGCGTTTATTTGTGATTTGGTTTGATATCCCTTATACAATATGGTATGTGGTGTGGTTGGCCTGTGTGAGATAAGGGATAGGTTATGTTAGAAGTATTAGGATTTGTAACATTATATCCACATAACTCAGCTGGGTTTGTGATGGATTTGGATAACAAAAACATGGGCTTATTGTGTGGGCTGAATTCTTCATTAATATGAAATTGGGCTAGGATTATTCATACAGACCGTGTATAATGGAATAGTGGTAGACCGTGTTCATTGGTAACATGAGCGTGAAAGTTTAATTGATTAATGGTTGAGGATTGATTGTTGGTAACGGGCTGAGTCAAACTATATTGGGATGTCAAGCATGTATTGTGTTAATGAATAAGCCGGGTAGTAAAATAATTTTATGACGGGCAAAATATAAAAGTAACCGGGTTTTACTACTTGGACGGCCATTTTTATAGTAAATTTTTAGAGCCGATATCCGTTAACAATCATGACTCGTCAAAAAAAATCACAAACAACAACACAACAAACACAATACATTACACTAAATCGATCCTTATCAAAATTCACCTTCAAGTCGTCATAAAAGACGGCTATTATTGAACTTTTAATGACCACGGGATTATAGTACGATGTTATTAATTTGGGATTGAAGTAGACTTTCATGGGGCGTGTATTTATTTCATCTTTGGTTCTTTCTTTCTCCACAACGAAGATGACTTGTTCGGGCATATACGGTTTGTGATGAAGACTTGAATATCTAGTTGCTTTTTTGATTCTTTCTCTCTATACCCACAAAGTAACTATCACTTTAAGGAGTTACATTGTAGTACTCGGTGTCTTCCACTATTGAGGAGTGTTTTTCAAAGAAGTGGTGTATATTTTATATACTTTTGGGTGAGTATATAGTACGTAGAGATTTGGCCTTCTGCAGAACCTTATCCGTTCGTTCGTCACGCGTATAGTACAATGATTAAAGACACAACCGAGGATTTTGCTTCAATTCTTCCCGGTTCGATTCATCGTTGTCTCATACAGTGGTCATCAGTATTAGCCGACTAAATAGATAAGGGGATTTAGATCGGGTTGATCAAGAGAGATTTGTAAAGAGAGCACCAACATCTTCTCACAGAATATTGCTTATGGAATCACAGGTTATGAAGCTAAGTAAGCAGTTCTCCATTAGGCATAAGATTACACAAGTGTAGGATATTCCTCCAGTTAGTCACATCCTGGAGGAGAAATGATGTGTACAATCCGGTACTATAGTTGATTTATTATGTACCATTTTGATTTACAGTTTGACTACACGGCGGATAATTGCTTTTCACTCGGACTTAGTATGACTTGGTGAAACAATTTAATTTGGTACAATCGGACTTAGTGACTTTGATGTTACCAATTTGACATACATGGAGGGATAAATTAACGTACAGTCGGGACTTAAAATTTGACTTGGTGTAGCAATTCATATCAGCACTTTCCCTGGAGGAAGAAAAGTGCATTTTCGGATCTTAATGATTTTGTGTGCTACGATTTCGGACCTTCAAAAGGGATAAAGTGTATACTTGTGGGCTTAAATCAAACAAAAAGGAACGCTCCTTAAGTGAGACGATGTTGATGATATCATCCTCCCTCTGCCCTCAAGAATGGTGTATTAATTCTATCAGTCTCAGGGTGTCTGTTTGGGCGGAAGCATGAAGATTTCATCAGTATGGTTCGTCTATAACTAAGAAATAAAGCTAGTAGTATTCAAGCAGAATGACGAAGATACTCTCAATGAATACTAGGCCCAACTTATCATTTTTCTATTATTTTGGCTTGTAGGGAAATTGTATCCATTCACAGTGTGATGCCAACTTTGGAGGGAGACTGTTATCCTCAACTTTTTAATGAAGTTGGCGTCTTTACACGTGAATTGACTAGTCCCTTGAACACTAACTGCGTGGTCACGCAGGGGTCATTTATGGTAAACTATGGTAATAGTTTGCTTTTTCATTTAGTATAAATACCCCCTCATGGCTCTTCCATGAAGGTGTGGAAGTCACTTGTTTTTTTTCTACTCTCTAAATCTAATAATTTATTCTCTTTATGTGTTCATAACCCACCCTCGTTTACTTTCTCTCACTAGAAACTCAACATGATTCATCTTTGTATTTTGATCACCAAGAACCTCTCCCGAAAAGATGTTTTTTGTAACGCCGTACAAACTCAAATGCTAAGTCGGGTCCTTTTCATATAGAACCACTAATGTGAACTTATAATTAAACATTGCCCAGAAAATGTTATCATAGCATTAGTGATGAAATGGTTAGGTTGGCATGCTTTTCTTCCTGAATTCTTCTATCACTTTACTTTATTGCATTTACTTTTCTGTAGTTATTAAAATCAACTTTAAAAACCATTTTTAAACGTGACATAATCAAATTAAAACTAGTAAATCTTAGCTCTTAGGACAACCTCGGATTTACCACCAAACTACCTACTGCACTATATACACCGAGTTCTCTGCCCCGTTAGTGCGTGTATTGGTAGAATCTAGTTTGTATAAATTTAAAACTTGGTCAATAAATTATTATAAAACATTTACGCATCAAGACCATGATGTAACATTGCACAGAAAAACGTAGTTATAACGATAGTAATGAAATGGCTAGGCTAGCACACCTTTCTCCCTGATTACTTCTATCTCTTTTAATTTCCGCATAATTACTTTCCAGTTATTTTCAAAATAAATCTCAAAACACTTTAAAAACGTGACACTTCAAATTATAACTAATTGACACTTAGATCTTGGGACGACCTCGGATTTACCATCTCTACACTACTCACGATCGGGTTCTCTTTAGTGCGTTTGTTAGGTGAATCGAGTTTTATAAATAAAAACTGAACAAAATAATATTTTAAAATAAAATACCATCAAGTTTTTTGGCGCCGCTGCGAGTGAGCTAACATTTTATGTTTTAAAGTTCTTTCCCTTAATAGAACTAGAATAGTAACTCAGGATGGCTACTCTTTCGCGAAATCCTGAAAGAAGTTTGGGCCAGAAGAGACATTGCGCCTGCTCCAATCCACAACATCTATACTTTTTATGAATCTGAGTCATCCGAATCAGAATCTGAAGATGTTGGAGAAATAGACATCGAAACCTCACACTTGAACAGTATCTTACTCTTAACAACACCCGCAGAAGAATAAGCAATCCCGAGAATGCTACATTTAAAATCAAAGGGAAATTTTTAAGAGAGTTACGTAAAACGACCTTCCTCATTGAAACTAACTAAGAAATGCAATCAAGCATAATCGGAAAAGTGCTCGTATGTTGCTTTGTCTGTTCAAAACACAAATGATTTCGCCTCTCTTAACAGGTATTTCCCTCTACCTTAGGTTAGGGAAGCCAAAGGAAGGTCGAACAGAACATCTCCTGAAACATGTCAAATAATTAAGGTCGAATCAAAACAAAACTTCATTCCGAATATTTTGTCCACACTGCTATGATTACTATTGAACGAATTAGGAAAATCCGTAATTATACGCAGGAAATGGAGAATCAATTATTCACACTTGGAAAGAAAACAAATGAAAAATATAAGACACACCCCTACCTCCTCTTTAAATGCCCATTTCATGATCTTAACGATCATCAAAAAGTAAATACCTTTTATAACGGGCTAAAGGGTCAGACTCGACGAATTGTTGATTCTAATGGTCTTATTCCTGGGCTTACAGCTTCGGAAGCGTTGAAATCAATTCAAGAATTGCTGATCACTCCCATAAATGGCACAATGAGGAAAGCAAAAAAATACTCCAATTCCATTTGGTATTATTACCAAAAAACTCAAAGCCCTAAACCATGAAATGGATGAGCTCATAGTAGATGTTCATAAAATTAATACGAACGGAGAAATGAAAAGCCTCCATGAAGAAATCAAAAGTATAAGGACTAGTGAGATCGATTACGATAAATCCTCTCCTAAATCAAACGTTCAACCAACTAACCTCAAGGACACATTCGAACACTATCTGAAGGAATCTTACAAGAGACAAGATGTTCTGAATGAAATAGATGAAGAAATTCATGATAAGTACTGAAATGAACCTTAAAAATCATGATTCTTCAATAAAAAGACTTGAGGAAAATGTAAATCACCTCGCTCAATTAATCTCCACACATAATCTCACTAACCATGAATGTTCCATTAAACTTGAACCTACTGGCGAAAAAACCCACTTTAAAGGTTGAGACTTTCATAGAAAAGGTAAAAAGATGCATTCTTAAAGAAAACGGCGAGGGGGAAGCAATCGATACCACATTTGTAAATACAGAACATACCCAACATTTACAAAAAATGGTATCTCGTAAGATAAAAAATCAAGGAATTTATCAACGGATAAATAAAGCCTGAAGCGAACTCTAACCTTTTAAATGAAACTACCACCTAAAGAAAAAAGACCCAGGACGCTTCATTCGCCTTGACACTAATCGCAGCACCCCGTAAGGCAAATGCGTATGGCAGATTTGGAGGCAAGCATCAGTATTATGCCTTTTCCTTGTTTAAACGGTTAGGACATGGAAATTCTAAACCAATACATATGGTTATCGAGATGGCTGATAGATCCATGCAATCACCTAAGGGAATAATTAAAAATGTGCTTGTAAAAATTAATAAGTTTATATTTCCTATCGATTTCATCATTCTTGATATAATTGAGGATGATAAAGTCCCAATAATCCTGGGGAGACCTATGCTTGCTACTGCTCACGCCAGGATTGATGTTTTCGGTAAAAATATCTTTTTAGAAGTAGGGACTGAACAAATTACTTTCGACATCAATGAAAGAGAATCCCCAGCCGTAATTTCACTTGTTTGTGTTATAAATAATTTTTCAAAAAAATTACGAGATTGATGAACCTAGAAACCTAGAAGATTTGCTTATGATTGACGACATAGATAGGGATTTAGGCAGTTTCCTCAAAGATAATGATTTATTTCGGACGTTGGAAAGATTCATAATAATGCCCCTTTTACCCCCAGGGTCCAGCTAGACTTAATGACGATTCTAGTAGAATGTTCTGTAATCCCAATAGTAACACGAGCGTCAGTATAGATGACTTTGTCGAGATGGATGACATATGGGATAACATGGATTTCAGGGACTTGACTAACAAAGCAACTGAATCTCAGTTAAACCTGAGTTTTTAAGCAGTGGAAATAGAATCCATCTCCATTGCCAATATAACCTTCAAATCACTTGCAAAATAGGGTTTGTAAGCCCAAGCCCCAATAAGCCACTATAAGCCCCTCCCCAAACACACCCTTAGTGTGAGCTAATTCGCTGATAACGTCTCCGAATAAGCTATACGTAAATATATATATAGTATATAAGGATTATATCAAATAATAGTATAGTAAGTATTTTCCGTCGGATTCGAGAAACATACTTTTAACCAAAGTTGTCTCAAAGCGTGAATTGAAAATTGGTTAAGTCCGTGATCGCGCGTTTTGAATGGTTTTAAAGATTTTTAATTTGGGTTTTCTAAATCCTACTAAATATAAATGACAAGTAGATAAATGCAAGAAAAATTAACGACTAAGCAATTAAAAACAAATAACGGTAATTAAAGAAAACGTGACAAATAAGCAAGAATACTAAAATTAATCCCTAAATAATTTTCTAAACTTTTTCTATTCCTAAATGACTAATTAAAAAGAAAAATGCTAAGGAAATTCTAAAACGAGAGTGATTAAAGCTTAAAAACGAAGAAAACGAGATCGGGAATGAAATACCGTTGTTTAAAAAATGAAATTTCAAAATATTAACCCTACGAAAGTAAATTTCAAACCTAAGCCTAAAATATGATAAATTTTTTTTTATAAAAAAGAATTTTATTTTTTTTATTTTTTTTTATATTTTTTATGACTTTTTAAAGTTTTTAATAAGAATAAATGATTAAAAATACTAAACGTTGAATTAAAAATCTAAGAAATTTTTTAAAAATAGCTAAGGTAGCAAAGTTTGAAGGAAAAATAAAAACTCGAATCCAACTTAAACGAATAAGCCCAGAAAAAGCTATTTAGCACACGAAGTGCTTATTATGAATAGAAGCTAAAACAAGGGTTAAATGAATTTTAGTTGCACCCTTGGACGTAAAAGTCCCAAGGGCGCAGTGGTTGTGGTGTGTGTTGTGAGGTTTATAAAAGGCGAGGAGGGTAGAGGTACAGGGTTCAAGCCTTGCTCACCCTGGATTTCCCCTCTTCCCTTTTTTTGTTTTTTTGCAAAAACTTTAAAAAGCAAAGTTGTTAAGCAGCTTAAAATAAGCTACTTTTGTTAAAACAACTTTTTAGAAAACTAGATAATAAGCTAAAAAAGAGCTTAAAACAATGACAGAAGTATTTTTTTTTGGTTTTACTTAAACTAATGAAACAAAGAAACTAAAATAAGCTCAAACTTAAGAACAATAAGCTACTTCTATCCTAAAGCTATCCTAATAAGCACAACTGAGCTAGAAATAAGCATAATGGATAAGCCATAAGCTGAAAATCCTAAAAAGCAATTATACTAAAACTGTTTGCCAAACAGCCTAAATGCTAACTTTGAGCTTAATTTTAAGCACACAAACGGATCCTTATGGAAATAAGGCTTGAACTAGCTTAAACTATGACCTAAAAGCTATCTAAAACTACTTTTAAAAAGTATTTTGAAATCTAATTAAGCTGAGAAAAAGCTACTTGAAATAGCTACTTTTAACTTTTAACTATGTTTTTGGATTTTTAAGAAAAGACAAAATAAGCTAAAAACTAACCTTAATAAGCTATGCACTATTAAAAATTAACCTAATAAGCTAGTTTGAACAGGTATTAAGCAAAAACTAAGGACTTATAAGCTAAAAATCTCAAATAAGCAGTTTGGTGAGAAACTGCTAACCCAAACAGTCCCTTAAGGCACCTTTGAACTTATTTCTCAATAAGCTAAAGGATCCTTATGGACTTTTGGCTTATACCACTTAAAACCTTAACCTATAATCTAATTGAAACAACTTTTGAAAACTATTTTGAAACTCAAATGATCAATGAAAAAGCTAGTTGAAAAAGCTGAAAATTCATTTTACTCTATTTTGGTTTTTTAATAAAAAGACAAAGTGCTACTTTTAGACTTAAAAACAGTTAACTAGATGAACTTTTAAAAACAAATTGTTAGGAAAATATTGTAAACAGACTTAATACTATTAGTATTAAAGTTAAGTCTGTTAGTTATAGTAAGTACTGATAGAAATAGTTAGTACTGTTAGTTTAGAAGTTAAGTCTGGTAGAGCAAGTTAAGTCTGCCAGCATTAACTCTAGTGTGACTAGTATTAAAGTTAATACTGTTTG
>BQNB010168685.1:0-13862 GCA_026074375.1 Tanacetum coccineum
CACACACACACACACACACACACACACACATATATATATATATATATATATATATATATATATATATATATATATATACCGGTAGACAATATTACGATATTTAATCTATACATTCTCTTCATGTTTTGGTGATGACAAACATGTAACTTATAACACATAACGTAAACTACTTAAGTTACTCGTGATCTCTAATCATCAATGCATTTATACGACAACATATCTCGACGTCTCAAGTCTGCTTCAACGAAGTTTGCACCCGACGTAAATCACTTAAGGTATGAATAAATAAATGCTTAATTTATTTTATGATCAAAGGAATTTTTATTTTTCTTAAACCTTACATTTTTATAAAATGTAACAAACATTTTTTTTAAACTTATACAAAACATTTTTGTATTTAAAAGAAATGTTTTATTCAAAATAAATAATTTGAATTCAATTTTTCTACCTAAAAACGGCTAGAAATGTTCAAGAATACACCTCCCCCGGAAAAGACAAAAAAGGGAGCGTCCAGGCCTGGGCGCCCCTCTTAAATATAAGGGCGCCCCCCTTAGTGATAGGGGCCCGACCATGGAGCTAAGGGGGGCGGCCAAGCCAAAACGCTCCTAGCTTGCCTATAAATAGTAGACTGTTCCCCACTGATTTTCTCACCTTTTGCACTCATTCTTTTCTGTCTAAAATATGTTTATACATCGCCTATAATCCTTTGATCATTTAATCTTAAGCATTTGTTTCCAAGTGATTCAAGCTTATTCCTCCAAGTGTAAAAGAAGAACTCTCATTATCATCAAGATACGAAGTTATGTAGTTTAGTTAGTTCATTCGTGACATGTCTTACATTCACAATGTATATATCGAGTCTATGTATTCCAAACTTGTGTAATAGTTAGATCGTGGTGATCATGGTGTGTATAGTTGTTAGATCATGGTAATCATGGTGTGTATAGTTGTTAGATCGTGGTGATCATAGAAAGTATAGTTAGATCGTAGTGATCATAGAAAGAAGAGTTAGATTGTTGTGATCGTGTTAGTATCTAGGTGTGGTGAAGTGAAGTTGTGCGGTGAAGTGAAGTTGTGTCGTGAAGTAAAGTTGTGCGGTGAAGTAAAGTTGTGCGGTGAAGTGAAGTTGTGCGGTTAGTATTTTAGTCCTCAAAATACATAAGTTGTGATAGATTGGTTCTAGCTATGATCAGAACTCAACATTTGGCTTAGTGTCCGAAATTGGTGTAAGCTTAGTTGTGTATGGTTTTTCTCCGCCTAAAGGGAGCTTGTTGACTAGTGAAGTAACTCTCGAGTTAGGTACTCGGGGAGTAGAGTAGGGCGAAGAGGTGCTTCGTGACCGAACCACTATAAATCATCGCGTCCGATTTGCCCTTTCTTTTACTTTTCGCTTTACATCTTTATTTACCTTATCGCCTTACATTTATATTTGCATTAAATCTACCCATTTCCCCATATGTGTTTGATTGTTGACTATTTTATCTGTTTGGGGATGATGATTCTTCATAGATAGAGTTAACATTGTGATTGTGCCTTATATTGCTATGACATGTTCTAGTGGATATAGATGTATTATTCACACTTAATCATATTTGCATCTAACTTCGATAAATAATTTTTTTTGGGATTTTTTTGGAATATTATTTAAGTTTTTTAAATGGAAACGTCTTTAACACCCCCCCCCTTTTTGTTTCCACCAATTGGTATTTTCGTTTTGTCACACTATGTCTTTTATGATTGATATTTTTTTAAGTTGTTTTGCTATTGTACTTATTGGTGCATTTTACTTTGTAATATTTAAAACTTTAACTTTATGTTTTTCTGCGAATAGCTTGATAATTTGTTAACCGTTTTTTTAAAATTCCCTTGGATGGCCCTATTATTGGTCTAACGCCTTAGAAAATTTACAAAATCTGTTTTTTTTAATGTGTCATTAATATCCTATTGAATTAAACAAATATGGTTTTACAGGCAGGTGTTTAGACATAAAATTGAAAAATTATGATTTTGTGTTATTAGATTTTTATAGAGATTATATGTCATACTATTGACAATATGAAACCGCCATTATATTAATTTTTAGTTGTGTATAATACCGTAAATTTTCATCAATTGTTTTTATTCCTTATTTTTAATTAGATGCAATGTATATCCAGTCTATTATTTATATACCACCTTTTTACAGGGAAATTTTTTGCTTTATCTCATTATGCATCGTAACTTGCATCTCTAAGTAAATAGCCCTACGAAACTCTTCTACCAATGCCATCATATATTCTATGTTTTATCATGTAAATATCCTAATATGTCAAGTCTATATCTTAATATCATTTTATCAAGTACATTATCCATTTAAATACATTTACATCGTTATTTCAATTAGACTTTACCTTTAACATTTATATACAAAACCCTTAATTATATCTGGTAATGTATATTATATATATTAAATGTGAAAGCTGTAAACATGTGTACAAGTGTCAATGCACAAACATATTGAATACATTTTCACTCCTAAATCAAGTTACAACTTTCAAAAGCCCAATGTATAAGTCAATTATGCAGAAAACAAACTATGTATTTTACCTCCTAAATCACTTTAGTTCTTACTACCACTTCTAACACAAGGTTACAAACACTTATTGCATGACTTCTAAACCTAAACCTAAACCCTACGTCTTCTTAAAACTATCCAAAACCCAAAAACCCTAATATGAAACAACAAACACACTAATTTCACTTTAAACTTAAAATCTAAACCACCTAAACCTTAATCCTAAACCCAAATCCTTAATCCTAATCCCTAAAACTTAATCCTAACCCTAACCATATTCCTAAAACCTAATCCTAAGCCTTAAACTATCCTAACCTAACCATAACTCGAATTAAAACCCGAAATCCTAAGTCGAAACCAAACCAAACCCGACACCCATTTTATTTTATTTTTGACCCATTTTAAACCAACCTAGCATCCTAGCACCTCTATGACCTCACCACCATGTCACTAGGAAGCCTACCAAGCACCTTCATCAGCACCTTGGTCACCAAGTTTGCAAAATCACCTCCTTGTCACCTTCTTATAGCTGAACCCCCTCCAACACCTCACACCTTGCTTAGCTATTTTTCTAGCTACTTCCTTAATCACCATACTAGCCTTCATAAGTCACCACTCTACACACACCTTGGCCACTAATCCAAGAAACTTAGGCACCAAGTTGGTTTCATCCCTATATAAGCTGAAACATACACACCCTTTCATTTCATCCTTCAAACTCAAACACACACACTCAAATGGAGTTCTAGCCATTCCCTAGCAGTAGTAGAAGATCAAGTAAAGTCCCTAAGATCAGAATAGAAGCCAAGAATCAAGAGAAGGAAGCCCTTGAAGTCGTTTCTAGGCATACGAACCCAAAAACCCTCATTCGACCCATTTTAGCTCAAGTAAGCTCAAAATCTTGTTCAATAAGCTCATAATCTATTTTAGAATGTTCATAATACTCTTAAGATCATATATAAACTCTTGTTTGAAGCCTTGAATCCTCAAACCCATGTGTTTTTTACTAAAACCCTAAAAACGACCCGTTTTGATTTTCTAGCTAACGAATCCTTTTTCTAAACTTTTGTTATGTTAGAACATCTTATTTTGCTTCTTCTAATTAGCTATAACCTGCAAAATATCATTTGGAACTCTAAATAAGCTTGCATGGATTTTTGGGAATTGATTTGTAAATATTTCATGCAAGGTGGTATATATTTTAACTTCTGAAATTTATAAAAATCTTAGAGGGCTAAAAATGTCGATCATTTTACTATAGTTTATAACATATAGATTATCATGCCAACAGTTTTAATGTTTAAAGGTTTAATTATATTTTCTTTATTATAAAGGAACTAAACTTGTAAAGTTTATAATCGAGGGTATACATTGTATTTTTGCAAACTTTATAAAATATAAAATTATATATTTTTATATAAATTATAAAATATATATTAATATTATAAGACTCGATTTTATTAAAACCCGATACATTTATCGCTATTAATCAACGATCGACGCATTATAAAACAATTACGTTATATAATTAACGTAATTTATCATCGACTAGCTTTTGAAGAAACTTAAAATCTTATCGTATCACGTTACTAGGGAATTTCATGTGAGGGGTTCCATTTGGTATTTTTTTTTTGACGAGTTTGCTGGGTTTATGATTTAAAGTGCCCTAACTCCTCAAACGATACTACATGGCCTCTGGGATTATGATAGCCCGAACAGTGATACAATATTTCCAATTTTTATAAATTAATAAATATAAATTAATAAATCAAAGTAATACGTTAAACTTTATAAAGTTTTAAAACATAAACCATCACACTAAGAGTTGACATATCACCTCAGGTTTCTTGACGAGGCCTTTACTTTCACTTGATATACTTTTGCCATCAATCAGATTTTCCCTGTTAAGGTGAGTTCATAGCCTCGTATTTTAAATCTTCTAATATTTCATAAACCTACGAGGGGGATACATGCTATAAACCATGAATGCAAGTGTTTTTCCAACTTTATGCTATCTTGATATATTATTGCCTAAGTCCTTACTTTTTCCATTAAGACCCCACTATCATGAACTGTTAATTACTTTTCAGAGTAAGCGTGAATGCTGTGAATAGATCTATTTGGGACTGAACTCCCCCGTTGGTGTACCTATACTTTCTGGTAACCAAACGCACTTCATTTGAATCACTATGCGGGTGTTTGGCAAAGGCACCCGTTGGGGTAACTACTTGTGATTATTGATTATCTCAAGGTCTCGGTGTCATGAGCTTAGTGCAATAATACTGTTTCCTATAATAATTGTACTCATTGCAATTATTACACTTATGGGTGTATAACAATGTAACCCACTATTGACTTGTATTCAAACTGTTTAACATAAACCTATGAATTTCACTCAACCTTTGTGTTGACTTTTTAGCATGTTTATCTCAGGTAACTGAGCATCTTATGGCACGGAGTGGCACGGACTTGAAGATGGCTAAACTGTTATCATTCAAACTTTATGTTTTCATGTAGATTTTGGGACCTCTGTTTGTAAAAACTCTGATGAAATAATGAATGATAACTTATCTTTTAAAAACGTCTCTTTTGAGTCATTTTCTATGATTATGACTGTTGTACTATGAAATAATACCCCAGATTAGCTTCCGCTGCTATATGTCAAAAATGGGGGTGTTATAGATTGGTATCAAGAGCCACGGTTATAGAGAACAAGGTTGAAACCTTAACTATAACTACTTTTCTTTTTCCATCCAAGAAAGTCCTCCGTGCCACTACATCTCCCGAATAGTATGTAAAGTACATAACTATTATACTATTATATAAATAACTTATGTTATTTACCACTGGGTTGTTAACAGAGTGATGTCTTCTCCCAACCACCTTACTTCCGATATTGAGGATGCTTTTTCCTCCAACTTTCCTTCGGCTTGAGCATGCTCCCCCGGACTGATTCCCAACTTCACCTGGGAAAAACACTATTCTTAGCTCTCAAATACTCATTTGGTGTAGTTCCAATAGTTTCACCAACTCTTTCACATTTTTAATGAGGACCCCCCCTTTAGGAAGGTCATCAATGCAAACTATGTTAAAAGAATCACTCTATCCACCACCAACTAAGTGTGCAATTCCATCATCAATGTTTACATCCTCAAAATTCTTTCTTCGGAAGAATTATTGTCACCTAAGAAATAAGGCCATAACCAATCATTCTCTTCTACTTCTGCTCTACCTCAAGAATTTGAGATGGGAGAAAGCTCTCATAATGACAAGTCCTAAACGTCATGAGAGCAAATTGAAGGCAATCCGGATCACCTTATAAACTATCTCTCTCGCTGCTTTGACACAATAGAGATCAAATAAAGGTCTCCGAAAAGGTCGGGTGATTAACAACAAGATTTTGACAATCTGGAAGCTGAACTCCAAAAGGCTCATGCGCAATTACTTAAACTCAAAGAAATCAAATGGGATAAAAACTCAAGATGCTCCTACTGCTCCTTCAGATGTTTAACTAGAACAAATCATCAGAGACATCTAAGTCCGTCACCAAAAGCAACAAGGCCGCCCGACATATCATAATTGTCAATATAAAATGGAACTGCGCTTAACGAGTCCATAAATGAACCACAAACAACTATATTAGATACAAATTATAGCTTTAAAACCAAGCCAATGGATGGTGTGGGGTATAAATAACAACACTTTTCCCACATTGCAACACACCATGGAACATACCTCCACGCACCCCGTGGAGATAATGAGAGGCCAAATATACTACGAATGCAACCACCCTAATAAACCCTTGATGAAACAATAATACCAATAATCCATCCAAAACCACTCTAATATGTTGAACCCCCCAAATCCATTTAAGTCAAAAAGGCCCTAAAAAGACAAAAAGAGTGTCTTTAAAATGCATGAATAAATGCTTGTTTTGGACTTGTGTTTGGTAGGTAGACGATATTGCAAAAATCTCAAGAAAACGGTTAAAACCGGAGAAACACGGATACAGGAACAGAATTGAGTGTGCAAGAGCCGGGAGAATGCTATCAAAGGTCAACAAAAGTCAACTCATGGTCAACAGTGGTCAACCACAAAAAGATAAAACCTAAAAATTCCCAAATCAGTCCCTCAAAGAAATCTAAATTGCAAAAATGGTCCCCTAAATCCTAACGGTGTTAACTCTTTTAATTATAAGAGTTAACATCCGTTAACTTTCTTATAACTAAACCAAGCCCGGGCCCAATCCCAAAAACCCGGCCCAAAATCCCTTTATAAGTCCAAGTCAAACCCCGCGTAAATCAAAAAAAAGTCAAACACCCCTTTATAAAAGAAAAGGCGTGGGAAATGATGTTATTACTATTCACCGTCTTCAACCTTTTACCCCTCCCATCAAATCAAAGGGCAATTAACAATTGAGGGTTAGGATGGGTAATTCAAGGGTTAAGGGACACGTTGGCAAAGTTCTACATCATCTCTCATTCTCATTGGCCAAAACCCACAAGAAGTGCCACGTGGATAAGTGAAGAAACACAAAGGGAATGAAATTTTTTCACTAATCCTGTCACGAAAGAAGCACAGGAGTGTCACATCACGGATTGCCACGCTGGCAATCCGTGTGAGCTAAGATTTGATCTAACGGACCCCAATTGAGATCCAATCATTAGAAGAAATGGAGGGACAGGATTCAAGGGAGCGTGTGAAGGACTTGACACCTAGAAGCTTCTCCTGGCAGCTATAAAAGGATTCCTTCACTCTCACATGATCATCTTCCTTTTTCCTAAAAACTTTTAATTTTTAATAGCTTATGTAATTTTCAGTTTTAAATGTAATTTTTCTCTTTAAACTTTTGTAACTTTCAAGTCCAAAGCCATTGGAAATATCCTTTTAAGTTTTAAATAAAATAATCATTTTAAGTGTTCATAAGCTGTGTTACTCCATTAGCTCATATTACTTACTTTCAAATGTGTCATGCAGACTATAAAAGCTCATAATAAGCTCATTCTAGTTCATTCAATCTATAAGCTTGGAGTTGAGTTTTAATAAGAACTTAAATCTAACTGAAACTTGTAAAAATCCGCTTAATTAACCTATCTTTTGGAATTTGGACTTAAGGAAGACGAGCTTAAAATGGAAGAGCTCATATGGCCTTATACTGGCTTATTAACAATAAGCCAGAGCTTGTAGATTGCTCAATTGAGCCATTAATAACCTTTGTTTAGCTAAGGTGCTAGTAAGTATTCATTTAAGTTTTCCTGTCTTAAATTCCGTGGGATAAAAAAAAAAAATATAGTTTTTAAGCTGTATTTGCTTAAATTGTTTTCTTATTGTGCTTATTATGTTTCAATATTCTTATTAAGTAGTTTTAGAAGAATCTGTCTTAAGTTCAAGTAGTATAGAATATTATGTTTCTTAAGTATGTCTTTTAAAATACTAAAAATCCAAAAATAATAGTTTAGCTTATAGCTTATTAGTTTGGCTTTTTGTCTGCTTAGGATTGCTCATTAGGTTGGTCATAAGCTGCTTATTATCTGGTATTTAGTATTTGAGTTTTTAATTTCATTTTAATAAGCTAATATGGATATGAGTAATGTTAAAGGGGTGTTTGGGACTAGCAGTACTAACATGAGTTAGTACTGTTTGAACTCTTTTGTTCCTTTGTTTTGGTTTTGAATCATTTAAAGGGGTTTAAAAATGCAGGTTTAGTGAGTTTTATTAAGACTAGTTAAGATTTCATAAGTTTTCTAGTTGTTAATTGAATCTGTGTTCATTAAGTCCTTCATTAGTTTCATTTTAAGCTCAAGTAGAATTAAGCTAATCTAGTTCACCTACTTAAGTCTACTTAGGTGTTTTATCAGTGTAGAAGTAAGAATTGAAGGTCTGCATTTAAAGATTTTGTGCTTTCATCACTTTTGTGTCATTTGCATCAGATAAGGAAAAACATATTAAGGTCATTTTCTAGTTTCTTTTTAAGAAGGTTAAAATAGCTGTTAGGTTTTCATTTTCAGCAATAAAATAGCTTATATATCATAGTTTATAAGTTTGCATTTAGTTTTTAATAAGTAGCTTATTAGACTATCTGTTTTTTTTAATAAGCTGTTTAAAGTTGCAATTCTGTCTTATCAAAGTAGAGGTCAGCATTTTAAGCTTACTGTCTGTTTTCACAAGCTTTTCTCAATAAGCTCTTTGATTTCAAAATCATTTTCAAAAACAGTTTCAGATAGCCTTTTAGTTCAGCTCTAAGAAAAACCAAGTTCCATTCATTAAAGTTCTTGTCTAGTTGCTTAATTTTAAGCTCAAAGTGAGCTAAAGGCTTGTTTGGTTATTGGTTTTAATACTAGAGCTTATTAAGTCTTTTAGCTTATTACTTGCTTATTTTTAGTTCTGATTAGCTCATTAGCTTAGGTTTAGCTTATTATAGCTTATTAGTCCTTAACTTAGCTTATTTAATTATTATAGCTTATTTAGTTTAAGAAATCTCCCAAAAATGATTAAGTAGTACCTGTTTGCTTTTCAGCTTTTTTTAGCTATTTAGCTTTCATAAAAAAAATTTCTTTTATGAAGCATGTCTTGTATAATGTTTGGTAGGGGGGATGCTTAATTAACTTTGCTTTATAATAATTTATTCCAAATAAAAAAAAAAAGGAAAGTGGAAATCGGGGGTGAGCAAGACTCGAACCCCCGACCTCAACACTTTAAACCCTTTGTTATAAACACAAACTACCACTGCGCCCTTGGGTCTTTTTCGTTATAACCTTGCACAATTTATCTTTTATACACATTTTTCCTTATAAGTCTAAAAAGTTGTTATAGCTTATTTCGCAGCTTATTCATTAAGCTGTGATCTCAAGCTTATTTTTCCTAGGATCCAATTAGTCTAAGATATTTTCCGTATTTTTTCTAGAATTTTTAAAGTTAGTTTAGTATTTTTAAACATTTATTTTTATTAAAAACTTTAAAAAATCATAAAAAATAGAAAAATAATCAAAAAAATATAAATCTTTTTTAGAAAATTTTCTTTTATCATAAAGTTTATAGGAAAATTAGTTTTGCTTTCGTAAGGTCTAATTTGCAAAATTTCGTTTTTTTAAAGAACGGGATTCGTTCCCGTTCTCGTTTTTCGTGTTTTAAGGCTCATTTCAAATCCGTTTTTATTCTAGTTTTCTTTAAACTTACTTTTTAGTCAAATAGAGTCCATTTAAAAAGAAAAATTTAAGTTAGGTTTAATTTTAGAAATTTAGGGTTTTTGACCTCTATTTAGGGGTCCTATTTTGCGTTTTTAGTTAAAATTTGGTTTCTCGTTATTAGTTTTCGTGCTTAATTGTTATAATTGTTTATTTTAATTTTTAAAAGTGGATAATCAAATCAATCTTTGTCTTCAATTCAAATCATTGTCTGAACATCAAACGTGGTTTCAATTTCACAAATCGTTGGGGATAACGACCCGGGAATCATACTACCCGGTTAATATACGTATTGTATTATATATATATATATATTTGTGAAGATTTTCCTTTTTACCTTTGTCCTCAAGGGTAGTTTGGTAATTTTCCATCGTATTATATATATTATATTTTAGACGTATCACATACTTCGTATGGTGTCTTTTCAACCTTCTTAGTTGGAACCATGCTGAGATTGCGTGCAGCAGACTCAAGGGCATAATCCTAAAAGGACTTTGGAAGAGTTGTTTGACTCATCATAGAGCGAACCATATCTAGTAGAGTTTTATTTCTCCTCTCAGACACACCATTATGCTGTGGCGTGTAAGGAGGAGTGCGATGGGAAATTATCCCTTGCTCCTTAAGATGATCTAAAAACTCATGACTCATATATTTTCCCCCACGATCAGAACGTAGCGATTTTATGGTCTTTCCGAGTTGGTTTTCTACTTTCTTTTGAAACACTTTAAAAGTTTCAAACACTTCATGTTTATGCTTTATCAAGTAAACATAACCATAACGAATAAAGTCGTTAGTGAAAGTGACGAAGTAGCTAACTCCTTGTCTTGACACAATTTTAAATGGGCCACACATCTGTGTGTATTAGTCTAAGTAAATCTTTAGCCGTTTCCACTTGATGTGAATAAAGTTTTCGTGCCATCTTTCCAGACAAACATGAAACACACTTTTCAAAAGACTTAGTGTCAATTGAATTAAGAAGTCCATCATGTTGCAACTTCTCAATACGTTTCTTGCTAATGTGTCCAAGACGACAGTGCCACAAGAGAGAAGAGTCCAAGTGTAACTTGGCTCTTTTATTGCTAACAGCATACATAGAACTATTGTTTGTATTAGAATTAGATAAATCAATTTCATAGATACCATCCCTTGGAACGACACTAAAATAAACCAAATTATTCCTAGAAACTGAAATTGTATTATCATCATCAAAACGGTTAATAAAACCATCGCCATACAAACGGGAAACTAAAATGACTCCTCTAGTTATAGAAGGAGCATAATGACAATTGTGTAAAACTACAACTAATCCACTAGGGAAACACAAATCATAAGATCCAATAGCTTCGACGGTTGCACGTTGACCATTACCCGTGTATAGACTCAAAGCTCCTGGCTTTAGCTTCCTACTTCCCCTGAGTCCCTTAGTAGTATTACAGATATGAGTGCCACAACCCGTATCATATACCCAAGATTTTCTAGGAAAAGTAAAGAGTTCTATAGTAAAGATACTTGAAGTACTAGCTCCTTGAGGTAGCTTCTTGTTCTTTAGCAACTCGGATAGATATTGGAGACAGTTTCGCTTCCAATGGCCTGTATCACCGCAGTGGTGGCAGACTGAGTCCTTAGCAGGATCTTCCTTTTTGGATGGAGGGGGAATCTTGGTTTTAGGAGCATAAGAAAGCTTAGACTTCCTTTTCCCTTGATTGTTTCCCCTAGCATCCAATTGCGGTTTCTGGTTTTTTTTCTTCTGGACCTTGCCTGCTCTTATTGCATGAAGTGTAGGTGCATCTCTCTTTGGTAGAGTTTGCTCATGTAGCTTAAGCATGGCATGCAACTCATTTACCGTCTTCCCCATGCCGTGCATATTATAATTTTGCACAAAGCTGTCATATTCCTTTCGCAGAGAGACCAAGATTAGGCTCACTGCTACGTTTAGTGACATGGGATGACCTAGACGCTCCAAATTTTTTATATAGCTCTTCATCTTTAGAACATATGAGCTTACAGATTGTTCTTCTTCCTACTTGCACGCGTGAAACTCTCTCATGGTTTGAAGAAGTTCCTGCTCTGCTTATTGAGAAAACAGAGTTTTCAATTCCTGTAACATGTCATATGCACCAAGGTTTTCCAGATTCCGTTGGAGATCTGGTTCCATGGTCATAAGCATGAGAATAGCAACTTCCTTCTGTCCTTTGACCCATGCAGCATGAGCTGCAAGAGCTTCAGGAGGAACTTGCTACCCAGCAAAAGCTGGAACATGAGCAGCAGGGATTGGATGCTCTGGATAGTTTAACTTATCATCAACTGATAGCACAATACGAAGTTGTCGGTACCAGTCGATATTAGGTCCAGTTAATTTCTGTTTCTCAAAGAAACCCTTGAAAACCAAATTGTTTACGACTGAGGTAGTCATCTACAATCAGAAAAAGTTCAAATATTAGTATTTTCGATAATTAAATTCTTAAAAGAATTAACTACCCAATTAATTACTAATAAGACTACGATCCAACTTGTCTTCCTACTTATTACCAGAGGTCTCACCAGTGTATAAAGAAATGGGGCAAGAGGTAAGCGACAAGCGTTAATTGCATTGTTAATGCAACTCTTAGATTTATGAGAAACATGACTTTAGTAAGGGTTAACATTTCGATTTAAACCACACAATCATCATGAGGGCAACAACCTCCACTTTTTTCTCTTCATTCGAACTATTGACTTTCGCTGTGTTGTAACAGAAACGTGAATCGTTTCGATTTAGACCGCGTGATCATCATGAGGGCAACACAATCAGAAGGTAAGGAAAATTTCAGCATCGTCTTCAACAAATCTTTGTACTTGTTCCCAATAATATTGTTGCCAGTATTGTATGCAGTTGAAGGTCTTCATTTTTTTATTACAAACTGAGTAAGATCCGCATCTACACTAATGGAGATGGAGATTAGAAAATGGGCCGATTAGAATCTGAAAAGCTATTTGTATTACAAATATCTTTATCCTATTCATATAAATTATCATATATGCGATGTAAGACCTTAAATAATTAGCTAGTCAACAAAAGTTGCATTGAAATTCAAAAGCTTAAACTAAGTTATAGTGGCCAAAATAAAACATATATGACTGAGGCACTTGAACACGGCATATGAATCTGAGATATGGCTCGGGACTTAAACGGGTAGAATTGAAATTGTTTCAAACAAAGAGACAGATAAATCTATTTCCAAAACTTATATCTCTTTTGAAACAGTTCTGGAACCTCACTCGATAATACTAATGTGAGCTTCAAGCTAGAAATAAGCTTCATGATGGGAATAGTAAAGAGATCAACACAGTTTTCCTAGAAAAATAAAAAAGGAAAAAAAAATAAGCTTGATGATGGGAATAGTAAAGAGATCAACACGATTTTCCTAGAAAAACAAAAAAGGAAAAAATAATGACAAATAATTATAACACTACTAATAGTATTCTTAAAAGTTGTTCCTCAAAAGGATAACATTTATACCTTCTAACTCAAGCTAAATACCAAATTAATGCAATCCGAGAAAATAGCTTGTTCTTTCATGGTTCCATCTTTAAATATTTGGTCTTTCCCAACCATGAAAAAGTAGATATTGTTTACATGTAATAGCAAAAAATAAATGGTTTGATATGGTTACTTATTACGGTCATTACACTTAGCAAAGAAAACGTACAACTACTTTCCCAATCTTTACATCCCTTTGAGTTGATCAAATCTTCTCGTATCATCTTTTCAGTGGACACAAGATCATCTTTTGTAGATTGTGTATTATGAGAATCGAAACCTTTTTTCTTGATCTTTTTTGTGACTCTTTGCCGATTTCAATATGTAACACTAACTTACACTTTCTAAAACTAATGTGATTATCTTGATATCTCGTTTCTTTAAGGTCCTTTTTAGCTTTATCTATTGCTTGTGACTTCCGATTGATTTTGCCTGAAAAAAGATATAGTAGATAGGTTGTGCGGGGTTATGTTATATCTCTAACATGTGACAAAAACATATCTTGAGTGGAATTGGGTAAATTAGTGAATAGATATATTCATATTTGACAACTATCTACAAATAAATTGAATAGATAAAATTTAGAAGAAAAAAAGATTTCAGG
>BQNB010168686.1:0-13862 GCA_026074375.1 Tanacetum coccineum
CAACAACCACCTCCTTAGTTAACAACAAATGTTCATTTAATTGTTTTCATAACAAATGTTGGCTAACGAGGTTCACTTAATTGATCTTTTCACGTTCTATTTTGAACGTTATACGAAACAGTTACCACAATATCGTACATCGTTAATTATTTGCCGCTAGGAATTTCTGCCGCTATGCGCGGGTACTCGCCTAGTTTCAATATAATCTTATAGAGGTGCTGGTAAAAAATCACTCCACATTAACAATCTTCAAAGTAAATAAGGTAAATAAGGCGTGGAAATGGTGGATAGCACAACAATGCCCATCAACATTCAAATGGGTTCCTAAAACACAGAAGAAATGGGTTCCTAAGACACAAAAGAAATGGGTTCCTAAAGTTAGGAATGAAAGTGTGCCTAAAAGAGTTAGTTTTGCCGTAGATAATACATCTAGGATAACTAATGTCTTGAAACTCACAAACACTTTAGGATCCAATTTGTCATGTGTTCCATCGTCCTCTACTTCTCTTGCAGATTGTACAACTCATCCTATTCATTGTTGACTCTGGATGCACCAAGCATATGACGGGCAATGTATCACTGCTGTGCAATTTTGTTGAGAAATACTTGGGTACCGTTCGTTTTGGCAATGATCAATTTGCTCCAATTCTTGGTTATGGAGATTTGGTTCAAGGAAACATCACGATCAAAAGAGTTTACTACGTCGAAGGTCTCAATCACAATCTTTTCTCAGTTGGTCAATTCTGTGATGCGGATTTGGAGGTTGCATTTCGGAAATCTACGTGTTTTGTTAGAGATCTTCAGGGAAACGACTTACTATCCGGTAATCGTGGATCTGATCTCTATACAATATCCCTTCAAGAAACAACCTCATCAACTCCAATCTGTCTCCTGGCTAAAGCCTCACCAACTCAAGCATGGTTATGGCATCGAAGACTTTCTCATCTCAACTTCGACTACATCAACTTGCTTTCAAAGAAAGATATTGTGATTGGTTTACCAAAACTGAAGTATGTCAAGGATCAACTATGTTCCTCTTGTGAAGTGAGTAAAGCAAAACGAAGCTCATTCAAGTCAAAGACTGTTCCAAGTTCAAAAGGTCGGTTGAATTTGCTTCACATGGACTTATGTGGTCCAATGCGGGTTGCTAGCATCAATGGGAAGAAATATATTCTGGTAATTGTCGATGACTACTCAAGATATACCTGGACACTCTTTCTACGTTCCAAGGATGAAACACCAGAAGTTTTAAAAGAATTTCTCACGATGATCCAACGAAATCTTCAAGCCCCAGTAATTTCTGTTCGCACTGACAGAGGCACTGAGTTCTTAAACAAGACACTTAATGCATTCTTTAAAGAAGAAGGAATTGAGCATCAAACTTCTACTCCTCGAACACCTGAACAGAACGGCGTTGTCGAAAGACGAAACCGCACTCTCGTTGAGGCTGCTCGAACGATGCTTTCAGCTTCTAAACTTCCTTTATTCTTTTGGGCTGAAGCAATCGCAACCGCATGCTATACTCAAAACAGATCAATCATCATCCCAACTCATGAGAAAACGGCATATCACATCATTAATGACAGAAAACCCTCAATCAAACACCTTCACATCTTTGGTTGTACATGTTACCTAACCAGAGATGGTGAAAATTTGGATAAGATGAAAGAAAAAGGGGATTCATGCATTTTGGTGGGATACTCCACTCAGTCAAAGGGATATCGTGTATACAACAAGAGAACAAGGTTGATAGTTGAATCCATCCATCTCAGATTTGATGAAATCAAAGAGATGAAAGAGACGTCTGTTGCTAATGACACTTCAGGCCTCGTTCCCCAACGACAAAAGGCGTCAGATTATGACAACCCTGACCCCGCACCAGAACTACAAAATGTTTATCCTTCAGCAGATACAACAATTCCATCACAACATGAGTTCGGATCTTTCTTTTTTTGGTACTTTGTACGATGAATTTTTCAATACGGGTACTTCTCGTGTCAACAAGTCTCTTCTACCTTGACACTGATATTCTGTTCCACAAGGACACACACCCCTTCAATGAATATTCAACCTACATCAGAACCATCAACTCCTACAAATGCTCATGCTGAGGAAAACAACGTTGATCAAGCAGAATTTACCAATCCTTTCTGTACACCGGTACAAGAAATTGCTGAGTCTTCCTCACGCAATAGTGGTAATTCAAATGTGCATACCTTCAATCAACCCTCAAGAATTCTAAATACCGTTGGACAGAAGATCACCATTAACTCAAGTTCGTGGAATCCATCCAAGCCAGTGCAAATAAGACGACAACTTGCAACCGATCCTGAAATGTGTATGTTCGCACTCACCGTGAGTATTGTTGAACCGAAAACATTAAGGAGGCAATGGCTGATTCTACATGGATAGAAGCAATGCAGGAAGAACTTCATCAGTTTGACAGACTCCAAGTCTGGGAACTCGTTGACAAACCATTTGGCAAGACCGTAATCAAGTTAAAGTTGGTTATGGAAAAAACAAAAAGGATAAAGACCAGAACTGTTAATTTGAACCAAAGCACGTCTTGTAGCAAAGGGTTATGCTCAGGAAAGAGGGTATTGATTTCGACGAATCATTTGCTCCAGTTGCTCGCTTGGTGGCTGTCGGATCTATGTGCATTGTGAACTCACGTCTTTCCAATATACCAGATGGCACGTAAAAACGGCATTCTTAATGGTCCATTGAAAGGAGGTGGTTTATGGTTGCACAACCTGAGGATTCGTTGATTCCTGATCATCCAGACAAAAGTTTACCGTCTAGGGGAAAGTCAATATGGATTAAAAACAAGCTCCGAGAGCTGGTATGATGAACTCTCAGAAATCCTGCTTATCCAAAGGTTTTTTAAAAGGTATCATTGACCCGACTCTATCTACGATAAAAATACTGGGAGGCTATTCTACTTGTGCAAATTTCGTGATGACTTATTTTTGGTTGCCACAACCTAAATTTTCAAATCGTTTTGAAAAATTAATGCACAGTAGATTTGAGGTGTCCTTAATGGGGGAAATGAAATTCTTTTTAGGACTTCAGATCCACCAATCCCCACAAGTTATTTCTTTCAATTAGGCCAAATATACTTTAGAGATTCTTAAAAAACATGGTATGGAAAAAGGACAAAGCATTGGTACACCAATGACTACGAAACCTAAATTAGATGCAGACTTGAGTGGTGAACCCGTAGACCAAACTGACTATCGTAGCAAAATCGGGTCACTCATGTATCTGACAATATAGTAAGAATAGACCAGACCTAGTACCAAGCTGTCATGTTATTGTGCAAGATATCAAAGCAAGACCGACTGAAAACACACAAGAGGTTTAAAGGATCTTTTCAATACTTAAGAAGGTAACCATTCACATGGGACTCTGGTATCCGAAGGGTTCTGGCTTTGATCTAACAGCTTTTTCAGATGCCGATCATGCCGGTTGCCTTGATACTCGCAAAAGCACTTCTGGAGGAATACAGTTCCTAGGTGATAAGCTAGTCAGTTGGATGTCAAAGAAGCAGGAATGCACTACAATGCCATCAGCAGAAGCGGAGTACGTGGCGTCATCTGCGAGTTGTGCCCAAGTAATGTGGATGATGACACAACTTAAGGATTATGGCTTCAACTACAACAAAATACCGTTGTACTGCGACACTTAGTCAGCTATAGCAATCATGCAAACCCGTGCAGCACTCCCGTACCAAAGCATATCCATACTCGGTATCAACTTCTAAATAGAACAGGTTGAAAACGGTTATAAGATTGAATTGTACTTTGTCAGAACTGAATACCAATTAGCTGACATGTTTACTAAAGCCTTACCCGAAGATAGGTTTCAGTATCTCGTCAGACAAATTGGTATGAGATGTTTGACTCCAGCAGAACTGGAGGTTCTGACAAAAGAAATATTGCTTGATACTTCATCAAACATCAACATGTATATAAAATTTCAAAAAAAAATACAAAAAATATACAAATTTCAAAAGAAAAATACAAAATCAAAAAATCAGAAATGTTTCAAAAAAATTATTCTTCTCGACATGTCTTCTTGGAATCGATAAACATTTACGTACCTAGAAATGATGATTAATATCGGACACACGGGCGTGGTAAATGAGTGGTCGAACAGGAGTTTCAACATGCTTTCAAAACATGTCCATTTCTAAGTTTTCACAATGGCTTATGTGCAATTATCAGTACGTATCCCGGACTTCAAATAAGGAAAGCTTATCTATAAAGATATACTTCCTAAAACGAGAAATTAACTTTTCTCGGTCTTGAGCTGTCTCTTACATGACATTCAAAGTTTTTAAGCTCAAGAAAAGAGGTAGTGTACGGCATAAGTGCGCTTACCCTTAGAGTTGAAGAGAAGTCTTCTAAACATGATTGTTTTTCAAAAAGTTGAAACATTTTTCAAGAATTTCTCACTGCCAATTCTAATCTTTCAAAAATTGTGTGTTCATACGTCCATCTTTCAAGGGGGAGTTTTTCGAAAAACAATGTTTAATGAGATTTGGATACATCATCTCACGACATTCTTATGTATTCATTAACCCATTCCAAAAAGTTCTCTTTTAACACAGATAATATTGATATTCAATAAAATGCTAGTAAATAAGATGACTAAAGTGTTCTACCTCAATTTTATATTGATTTTACAACTTGGTTTCATTTTTATTGGTGTCCAAACATATGTAAAATTGAGGGGGGCAAGATGACACAGTTTCCAAATATTCATGCTAAGGCTTTAACATTTTTTCCCCATGGCTTTTCATGGCAAATTTTAATCACTCTCAGTATTTCAAAATCTAAGTGACTAGAATTTAAAAATAAGGGGAGAAAATGTAATTTAAAAATTGGTGATCTAAAAGACTCAAAGTGCTATTCGAAAAAGGTTTTATGGTTACGATCTCATACCCTACAACATCTTATTTCACGACGATTCTGAAGATATAAGGTGGTAAGGTTAGGTATTTGTCCTATGATCCAACCAAAACCGGAGGGATCTACCCAAGGACACTCCATAGTTAGAAATAGCAGTCCTTAGGTATGATTGGAGATGAATGTGTTAAGGAAGATGCCGACTAAGATTGAGCTAACACTGGAACAATCACAACAAGGTGTTAGTAATGACGTCTTGGTAAGCATTGAAGGGGTTGAAGAATTAAAAAGAAATGTATGGATAAAGGGTGAAAAGAAAGAAGCCCTCCACACAACTTAAGGCAGAAACCGGGTCAATACATATGCTGTCAGAATCACAATGTTGATTTGGATGAACATGAAGACGACATCATGGACCAGTAGATGCAATGCTACTTAAACCTTTCCCAGCCATTGGGTTCTCTTAAAAGTAACTTGGTCCATTTGTCACGAGAGATACACACGACTTCTATTTGCTGTCTATATCGTGTTAGTTCAATATGAATACGGTGGCAGGTCTGCTCAGGCCTCCGAATACTAAAACAAGCGCACTATCGAGTCTAAAGCCAAGAGATCCATAAATAAATCTCATTAGGACACATTCCATGACAAACACTTGTTGAACATCATTAAGTTCACAAGCTGTTAACAAGAGTCCTACGCATTATCCTTGTGATTTTGCCAGAACATCCGAGTGATACTTATGTACTCACAATGAAGATGGAATATAGTGAGCCAGCATTAAACAAGCTCTTGGTAGGTGACTTGCGAGATTCTTTATGAATCAGACTTGTGTCAACTAGAAAGAAACGATGGTGCGATTCAATGGGAATTCAAACTTGTTTCAAGAATTGACTTGACGGCTTAATCAGAAAGGATAGTAAAACTATCTGATTCACCTTACCCCCCCCCCCCCCCCCCCCCCCCTCTCCCCCCCGTGTTGTCTGCTTTGAGACGTTCCGGTAACGAGAATAAGCAAGCATGGTAAATCTAATACATCTGTGTTAGAAGATCCTACGCTTTGAGGGGGGGGGGGGGGGGGGGGGAGCTGGAAACTTGTAAGGAGATTCTTTGATCTACCTGTAACAGGTACAGTATTTTTTTTTCATACTGTAAATAGGCCTACGGAACCGGAGGTTAATTAACCAAATCCGGACGATGAAAAGCATATTCGTCACCCACTTTATTGCTGACCTGTTTTATTTCAGGATCCTAAAGATGGAGATGGTGAGACCTCATTCACGCTGGAGTCCGAAATCTTTACCCACATGCTCATGCTCAAATACAATAATGACAATTCTATAAGCATCAAAATTCAAGAATCATGAAAGCTCAAGAAATAAAGACAAAGACTTCCGCACAAACTCTGATATACAAGATCTTCCTTCAAAGATATCAAGTCTATCAAGGGAGATTGTTAGCAAGCTTTCAAGATGATGCAAAGTATGAGCATGTTGGTCAAGACACAAGATCGCAAGGTGGCAAAGATGATCAAGACAAGCAAGGAAAAGATTTAAAGATCTCGGACATAAAGACAAAGTCGAAAGACAATGACAAAGGCTCAAGATCAAAGATCACAAAGCATGAAGGAACAAGCCTACAACGTAGACAGAGACAAAGATCACAAGAGCTTAACGACAAAAGCAATCTCATTGATCTCATGAAGGAGTGTCACAATGAACTCACTTCGGGGGAGATTGTTAGCCTCAAAATAATGAGTCGAACAATGGAAGTTCGTTCATAACTATATTAGGTCTCAGTCATTAAATAATTATACGTTGTAATAGGCTACACGGGTAAACGGGCTCTTAAATGTAATCTAACCGGTCACGTGTATCGGGCGAAAGCCCAAGTAATCCCGAGCCCGGCCCGTAGAAATACCAAGGCATGAAAGCCTCTTGGTATTAAGTATAAATACCCCTCTCCAAGTATGGAGAGGGGGTTGGTTCTTGTTAACTCTCACATTGTAAATTTGCAAGTAATCATCCAACTCTCATTCTCTCTCTACCTTTCTCTCTCTAACTTCTCTCTAAGATTTCTTCTTATTTTTCCTCATCTTATTTTCTTGTATCAATAATGAAGTGAAAGTGATTAAGGGTTACCGACACAAACGTACGTAACGAAGTAATAGTGATGCTCAAATGAAATGCGTTGATTCATCTAAAAAAAATATTACTCCGTATACAAAAAAACTGAAAGTTTAATGAATATTTTTGACATACAAGAATATAGTAAAACATTCAAATACGGCCTAATACTTCCTAGTAAACCACATTTGTTGTTGAATTTGTATAGTTACCATCTTTGTCACTACAAAGCACCTTTAATTCTTTTTTGCTCTTTACTCGCGAGACTGCTACATATAACTGTCCATGGGAAAATACGGGCCTCCTTAAAAATAACCCAACCTGCAAGTTTGTTTAAGTGTTTAATTAGAATGATATGAAAAGGTAAATAAAACTGAAGCGTATTTATAGTTAAACAAACATGTGACAAAGTTTGTCCTTGGCTTTTATTAATGGTCATAGCAAAACAAACTTGAATAGGGAACTGACGTCTGTTCAATTTGAAGGGCATCTTTGTGTCAGTCGGGCTAATAATCATACATGGAATAGCACATATTGTACCAACACTTCCACCTAATATAATTTTAGCTTCTATTATGTTGTCTCCCATTCTTAATACTTGAAGCCTTGTTCCGTTGCACAACCCTGCTCTCTGATCAACGCATCAACATTATAGGAGTCCCTATCTTTAACTTAATGTTATGGTGAGGAATACCGGACATCCTTATACCATTTAGGAACTCTGTAGTGTATATAGAGTCATCAAAATTAGAATCATCATCTGCCAAGCAAATAGAATCTAAAGATTCATATTCTTTCTCGTCACCAATAAGTAAAGACAGCATTCGTTGATTTATAATATCGACCATTTCATGTGTTGGAGCTAGGATAGCTTTTTCCTAGAAAAATGTTGGATCCCATAGGTTTCGTAACAAATCAGGGTATGTATCATCAATGATCGCACCAACATCATCATCGGTCTCAGGAATCAACATGTTATCTGGAAATACAACAGTAGAAACGACATCGTTTGCACCACCAACTTTTCCATTACCTATGTCTAATATCCAATTAGCAAAATCTTGGATTTCTTTTTTTCGGATTGTGTTGCTCCAGATCCTAACCTCATGTTAACTGTTAATGTGGAGGACAAAACGTATGGAGGTCTTCAAGTATTATCATGATACTTAGAAATCAACACAGTGAAAATTATTTGAATTCGAAAGTAAAATGACAACACGATTTATTATCGTGAAAGTAATGATTATTATCACAATACTTAAATATCACTATCACCATGAAGAACCGGAAAGAACGAACCATGTTAATATCTTTGGAAGGTGGAGATTGCTGGCTCAGGTAAATGGTTTTGCTTGCCATAAGCTAATAAGGTTCAGGTATATGGATGAGGTCGTAAACATGGAAACCGAAGACGAAGCAGATAGGTGTTACCCTGTTTTCCATTTGTGTTAATCGTTTCATCGTGTTAAGGATGTTAGATATGTTTGCTTGGTTTGGGTAAGATTCGGGTATGGTATGTATTTTGGTGTAAGTGTTGGAACATTGTTGTCGTTAGCGCTTGTTTATGTTGGGAAGTATCAATTTATGGCTTATGACATGTTTAAGATTTTGATTGTGTAAGAATGGTGTATATTATGGCTATATATGTATGGCCTGTGACCAATGGATTGGTACTTTGTAAACCATCCAGGTCCAAGTTCTGATATGTTAGGAACTTTTATATGTAATGAATGGTTTTATAGGTATGGTTTAACCTCTTTAAAAGTTTTGTTTGCTATTTATTGTATTGATAATTAGGATGTATAAAAGATGGCAATACACCTTGTTTTGTATTGAAGTATCTTTAAACAACACAGCTACTACTTTGTTTTGTATATTGGAATTTGAGTTATTTTCAAAAAAACTTATACAAAAGTTTGACCTTTGTATAAAATGCGATGTATTTATGAAAATATTTAAAAAGAAAAGTTTTAATATAAAAGTGTGATTCATAAAAATTGTTTGTGTTGAAAAAACTTTTATTTAAATGATCTTTACTTAAGTAAAGATGTTATAAAGAAGATCTGAAATGTTTTTAAAAATCAAGTTGTATTTCAAAAAGTTTATGAAAAAAGATTTGTAAAGTCATTTATATTAAACATGGTTTGTAAGAAAATTATACAAAATGGTACCAAAAAAGTATTATCTAGAAAACTTATTTTATTCATATTATACATTAGTAAGAAACGTATTTAAAAAGTTTTGTTTATAAGTAAAGAAATGGTACTTTGATGAGATAGGTATCTAAAAGTTTTGTTTATAAAAGATGGTGATGTTTTAAAAAAAATATGAATATAAGAAGTATAAGGATTAATAAAATGTCATTAAAAGCAGTAGAAACAAAGTTTAAATGTATAAAATGGTAGAGACCAAACAACAATAATATACACAAACATAAAACTTAACCATTGATAAAAAGCAGACCATCTGAAACCAATCAAATGGAAAATTGTCTTAACCAAACCACATAAAAACTTAAAAGAAATAACCATGGCTTAACAAAATAAGCCTTATTTGGGTAAACACACCCAGATATCCAAAGACAATGCAAAATAAATTGTTCATAGCAAGAGCATATTGCTAAAAAATGACAAAAGAAGACAAAACAGTTAAGTATCTTCTTTTTCCACCTTAACGACAACCAGCTTAGGAGTCTTGTTGCTGCTACCGCCTTCATCTTCATCGCTTTCGATGTCATCCAAGTCAATAAAGACTCGCTTGCTACCCGAACTTCCACCTGAACCTGAACCCTCATTCTCCTTGTTTGGTGTGTCCATATCGATTACACGGTTGATATCTGAATCATTGCCGTTGGTATGTTTTAGCCGCCTACTGCTTGTACCAGAACTACCACCTGATCCTGAAGCTCCATTCACACTGGTAGGTGTCTGCATATCGAGTATGCGGCTGAGACTGGGATCAATGAAGTTTGAACCTTTTACCTGATTTAAAGGAGTTACAAACTCCTCATCATCATCCTAAAAAGTGTAGCAAATATGTCAGTATATACTGTATAAGAATAGGGATAAAAACTGTTGAAAGGTGAAGATGACATTATACCTCCTCATCCAAAAAACCATCCTTGAAATGTCTGATCATTGTTGGGTCATCACTAACTGCATCACACCTGTAGGTGTGGTTGTTGTTGTTGACGTTATAGTCGAATAGTATAGCTTAAAGAGCATCCTTTTACCAACCAAATCTAACAATTCTCTCGGCCAGTACTCGTCAACATCCATGTCGTGTCTTTCCATAAGCTCCCACGCAGTATATCCTGAGAGCTTGTTGACAATTGTGTTAAAAAACACGATGGGAGCAGATCCGGATGAGTCAATCATCTGCATGATCACTTTGTATCTGATATAAAACATGGGTATGTAAAAATTACTATGAAAACATTAACTATATACAGTTAAAGAAGAAGCAAATGGAATATGATGTAAGAAGTGTTACCTAGACACAACTTGCACGACACCATCATCTTCACAATAGAAGGTCACTTTGCTTTTTCCAGCTGATGAGGAAGCTTTACTATCAACAACATTGACCTTCTTATTACACTTCTTACAGCCAGTGTAAGCCTAACCATTTTCCTTATGTATCCTGTGAATCTTTGCATAAACGATGAAATGTGATTTCTGACATAGTATAAAAAATGATGTTGTTTAGTGTATATAGTGATTATGTATTAAAAAAAGATGTTTACAAAAAGATGAGATTATAACCTGTTCGCACTCACGGATGCTTGACACCATCTTCTTCACTGCTCCATTGAAGAATTCAGAAATTGTGACCACATGCTTCTGAGGGGTGAACAAAGATATCTTGAACTGGTTTTCGTCATATTCAGGTAGTTCTTTTAATCTGACATAGAAATGTAAAAAATAACCAATCTAAATAAATAAATTAGGATGAAAGAAAATAATCATGGTAAAAAGAAAGAGTGCGAACCGCTGTCTAAAAGATAATATCTCTGGCAAATCACGATTAATAAACATTTTGGTCCCAAAAAGCGCATTATGAATTGACGGAGTGCCTGCGTAAGTATACAGTTAAAACAAACTAAATGGATATTATTATAAATTGTAAATACTTATTATAATAGGGTTTAACATGTAAATACGTACCGTCCCAATACTTTACTTTGCCCAACTGCAGAATGAACACAACGTGTCCAAGCTCATCACGCTTCAGGGCATACTCATCCCACATGTTAGCCCACTGATCCCAGAAAGTACAATCAAGTTGGTTTGATCTGAAATAAACAAAATATCTTTACTTATAAAAAGTGCATAATGATGTTTCATGGTGCCTAAGCAAATGATGATGTTTAAGGAGATATAAGCAAATTAAATTTTATAAGTATAGTTAACAACATATACTTACTCAGAATCCTCGATGACAACTGTCCGACGTATCTTTCGGCCAGCAGCAGATTGCACAGGCACCACATCTCCAATAGCCACGACTGATCCAATGATATCTGTTTTATGGTTGGAAAAACTACTTTTTTTAAAACCATTTTGAAATTACTATACAAATGATCATTCATAATTTATATAATAAAAGACGTTACCAACAGCTTCATGTTCAGTGTTACTGACGTGTGCCATCCAATCAGTTGGTTGAAAGGCTCAAGAATTTAACCATTGATACTATTTTGTCATTAAATCATCAATCCTTGTCTCCAAGGTTCCCATTGTAAATAACTGATTTATACTTATGTGGCAAAAGTAGGTAATACTGCACTGTTTTTCAGCAAATGCGAAGTTGGAAATAGAATAAACAATGCCTTCTTTGAACAAAGGTTCAAAACGAAACATCCACTCTTTTTTAATATATATACTTGGATTCTGCTATTCTGTGAAGGAAATGAAACAAAATACATAGATTATGATTCTGATATATAAGTAAAGATATTATTTTTATACAACTTTCATGATAGATACCTGAGAATCATGTAACACCGTATCTAGACTGTATGGGTTATGAGCCTCGTTCAACCTATGAGAGTGCCAAAGAGAAATGCAGCGACCATGAACAGTAATGTTTTCAAGCATTAGATCAACATCCTTGATCATAGCGATGTTGCTTGCATCAACAACTCCTGAGTTTTTAAACTTGTCAAAAACCATATATCTTCCAAAAATTATTCACCATTATATACACACCTTATTCATAGACCACTGTTATAGATATTGCTTGAATACAAATTTTGCAACCAACAGAATTGTTTCCTTCATTATATTTCATTCGAACAAAGGTGTTTTATTTAACATGACATATTAACAACAACAATAGTAGGCATATGTATTTCATTCTTAAGATCTTGCATAGAAAATTAATACCATACCATATAAAAAATTCATAGAAAATTGTTATAGATGTTGCTTGAATAAATATCTTGCAACCATTATATTTCATTCATTATATTTCATTCGAACACAGAAAAGATATTTACCATGATATAAAACACACACAATCGAAGGCATCTAAATTTTTGCTTTCATTTTTTAGAACTAAAAGGTACTGGACAATCATATATATTTCAAATCAAACATGGAATAATCATAAAATTATAACAATGTATCCATGAAAGCAAAAAAACTATAATTGATGAAAAAATAAGTGATAAAAACCTTTGTCCATTCTGTAGTTGTTGCTTCGAAAACTGTTGCTACCAACTGTTTTGGACTTCTGGTAACCAAAGTTGGATGATTTTTTGAAAGGAACATGCGTAATTTTTATAACACCCCATTTTTTAGGGTCATTTGCGACGTCAATAAATTCACTATGTATTTTTAGTATTGTACGCGTTTGTTTTAAATCGTAAACGTTAAGTTAAATCGCGTAAGCTAAAAATGATCATTCAATGTAAACGGGCATCAAATAATTATATGTTTACATCAAGCAAGTGTTAAATAATTATTTTGATGATAATTATTAACTTTTTCATTTTATTTTTATTGGTTGCGTAAAGTGTTTACGTTTTGCTATAAAATACGTTTAGGCATACCCGGAACCACCAAAACTTTTCTACGCTTCAACAAATACCCACTTTTATACCCAATACTCAAACATTACAAAAATATATCATACATATCTCTATATGGCCGGATTTGTAGTAAGAGATACAAAGAAATATCATAAAATCTTGCAACTTGCATTGTACATTCACCAACTAATAAAACCATGAGACTTCTTCAAGTAAAACCCATACCTTGACCATAAGACTTCCTTGAAACACTCATCTTGTCTCAAGACTTCCATGTACACCTTTTTAACTAGTCTTTGATACATATAAGTCTAGTATACCAAGAGAGATAACACATACACTTTAACACTTAAGAAAAATCATCATTTTTCTCTCCCTTTTTCCTTACTAGGTCGCGGCAAACACCCAACCCACACAAGAAATTCATACAACTTATTTTACCACTTATACAAGTAACTAAGATCATATCTAAGGTGATACAAGAAGGTTTGGAAGCTTGGTTGGTTGATTAAGAAGGTTAATCAAAGGAAAAGAGAAATTAGGGTTTCATATTGGATTAGGGTTTTCAAAGCTTGAAAGCTAGGGTTTTATATCTAAACAAGGGTTTAGATATTGTGGGTTATCATCTTACATCACCCTAAGGTTATCTAAAACCCTTTATGAATTTACATTTATCATTTTATGTGTATATATGTTCTTTATAGCAAAAATCACCATTAGGATACTTTTAAACATGTGGAATGGATTTTTACTTGTGATCATTGTTTTGTACACTTTTACATATGCTATGAT